>JANRGW010025694.1:78352-119511 GCA_024733675.1 Psilopsiagon aymara
TAATGTGGCCAGATATTTAGCCACGGAGCTTTCCACTTTGTTTGGGAGTCTCAGAAGCTGGAAACAATACATTTACCATCTCAAGTCACCCAAGTTTTGTGGCTGAAGAAATAAATTGGGATGGAATAGTTCTTTTTGATGATAAGGAATACATGTGCAATTCTTGACTGTCAGGGCCAGATACTCAAACAATGGGTCAAGAAGTGTGGTTAGTGGGCTATAGTTGCACCAGGCAGATTCATGGTCAAAGAATATTCAAGAACTGATGGTGCTGTGTAGCATTTTATTGAGCTGCAGTTGTACTGAATTCCTTATGGCACAAAGTTGTACCAGTACAGCTGGGAAATGCATCCTCAGGGATGTTTCAGTCTGGTTCCTTCCTCCTAATTGCTATAAAAAAAAAAAAAACAAACCCCCTAAATCAATTTCCTATTAATTTATCTTCCCCTGATTCTTTGAGCTAGGCTAAAAGTTTTCCAAACACTTTAAAGTGCATAGATTTGTAATATTTACTAAAATCTGCATTTCTGCAAAGAATTCTGCATTTCTTCTTTGCTCAGTGATGTCACCCCATGTGATAGCTGCCTTGTCTGGGTCAGCTTTGATTTATTTTCTATAAAGGAATTGAGATTTATTGTTCCTGACACTCCTTTTTCTGTTTTTATTTTATGGTGTGACTGATCTTTCTACAAACAAAGCTTTTGCTCATATTTCCAGGGTATTTTTCTCCATTCTATATTCAAGGAAAATGCAGGAAATGGGCCAATTTGGAAGCCGTAGCTTTCTAAAAGCTGATAATATTTTTTAAAGCCCTAAAGTATAGAATTCGCCCAGATGATATTGTACAAGCCAATTCTTCATTATGTTATGATGCATGCATGTGCAGACACTCATTCAGCTATTATTAGTGCCTGCACTGAAGTAATGTCCTTTCTCAAGAGAGCAGGAATCATGGGGGAAAAAACCCCTGCTAACAAACACCAGCAAAATTTGTTCTCTGAACTATTTTAGCCACTTCTGCAGGAAGAAGTATAACCCAAGAAACAATGTTCACAAACTTTTTTTTCTCTAAGAATGGCAAACACACACTGCTTTTGAAAGTGGTAGGAATACCAGGTTAGGACTTCGGTTGCAAACATACTCTGTGATCTCAGCCTGGTCTGTTAAGGGTAATGGTAGTGGCTGGTACATCAAGGCCTGAAAAGTTTCTATTTAGTATTCGAGCCTTTTTATAGAAACATCACAAAACAGCAAAATTTTGTTAAAGTTTCCGAAAGAGAAGATGGTTACTGTTTAATTCAATTAAGCCACATTTTCTGCCAAGGGTAGCTATAAGTTTCTGTTTCAGTGCTGCAGAAGACATGAAAGGAGGGAACCTTTGCTCTGTAGAACAAAGAAGAAAATGGATATGAGAAAGAAAGTCAGAAGTGCAAGCAGTGTTAGCTCTACTTTATAGACAGGAAATGGAGAGCAGAGAATGAATGTTTTTGTTAGTTTTTTCCAGAGAAAAATGATGATGCCAACTGTGAGTCAATGTACCAGAGTCTCTATCACTAGATACAGAGAAAGATGAGGATATTAAATTCAGCAGGGATATAACCAGAATAACTCTGAAATAAACAGGAGCCTTTGGATCAACTCGGAAGAATCTGGATTTCTTTCTAGTGATTTAGTTAGTGACTGGGGCTAAGGATGTTACCTGTCACAAGCTTCTGCCTCATTTTAATGTGCTGATATCCTTTTTGCCTTTCAACATCTTTAAAACTGGTGCAACAGAGAACGTTGTTTCCTTATGAATCTGTGCAGCTCCCAGGACGCAAAGTGTCTCAGGACTATTGCAGTATCCAAATGAAATGATAATACAAATTGCACGTTCAAAATCATGCACTTGATCTGAAAAGCATCTTGAACCTGAATTTCTGCCAGTCTGTTGTCTCAGTCCTTTTCACCCCAAATTTTCGCCAACAGTCTACTCCCAGTGTTCTGCTGTGCAAACATCTTTGCTGGAGGCGCCACTGCCTTTTGTCTTGCAAGTCGTTCTCTGTGTGTGGCAGTGGCAGGGATGCATCATAATTTAATTTCACTTTCTCATGTGGCTTTTATAACTCTGAGTTCAGATCCTGCCCAGATGGTCCCACCATGTCAAAATCCATCAGGCATTTCTGTTTTCACCACTTATGAACAGGGGGGTCTGAGCACATAGTACTGTCAGAATAAAAGCAAAAGCAAATGCTATGCACAGAAATATCTTGCTTCCTTCATTTATCTTTTTGGTTTTTTCCGTTTCTCTTCTCTTCTTTTCTTTTTTAATTACTTCAGGTATTAGTCTCACAGGGTGTCATGTGGGTGGCTCAGAAGTAACCATACATTTAAAACTTTTCTTTAAAATAGCTGGAATCCATTAAAAGCCCACATTTGTATTCAGGGCATTTCAGCATTGAGCAGCATGAAAGGAAGAGATCAATAATCACATTCAAGACCCAACTTCTTGCTGTGCCAGGCTAACATACGCTAGCTCAGCTCTAACATTGAATTCAGTTCTCCCTGATTTGTCCTTCTAGTATCCTTATCCTCCTTCTTCCTTTTCACCTTGCTATCCTCTATGGCTATTTCCCAATTCAGCTATGATAACCTTGATTTACCTCTTTGCAGTTTATTCCCATATCTACCTTTCTCCTCTTTGACCTGTCATTTAGGAATTACTGTTGAAAAGTCTCATGTTCACAGTTATCTTTGTACAGCCTTTATTTTACTGCCACTCTCAATCATCACTGGCCCTACAAACTTGCTCCACTCTTTCAGTAACAGATTTATATCAGCAGGAAGGAAAATACTGTTTAACCAGCAATGCGCACCATGAGGAAAAGGATAGTAGGTCTGTGGTGACGTGTCATGAGCTGACAGCATGGCAAAAGTAGTCATTGTTTCTTAAACAAAATTGTAAAAATGGTAACTAGGAGGGCCTTCTTGTTTTTTGTGGTCTTCTTCAATGTTTTCACAACTCAGGTAACTCCTTACGTAAGCTTTATCACCATTAACTCAGGTCCCACTCCTATTCTGTTCTGTCTTTTATCTATCCCCAGCCTTTAACATTACTACCAAGTCTCCACAGTTGCCTAAAAATATTTGAAGTGCATTTCAGGTGATTTTGTTGTTATTTTAAAACCAATTAAATATTCCCCCAAAATCAGCTCTTGGAATTACTGGTACCTCTTCCAACAACAAAGCAGTAGCCAGCGTTACCTCCTATTCATTAATGCTCTAAGATGGGAGAAGTGGAGGAAGCATGTAGCCAAAACTCAGAGCTGCACAAAAGGGATATGTTGTGGGAGGATGGAAGGAGAGGGAAAAAATGAGTGTGGAATTGATGCCAAGAAGCAATGAATGTAGCAAACGCACCAAGGGTCCAAAGTGAGATGCCCTTCTGTGTGACCATGTGCCAAGTCAGAGAGAAAGAACGTGAGGATGTGCTGATGTTTGATTTGCTGCTGGTTTTGTGTCATCCTGAATCTGGCAGTCTCACAGTTTCTGCTATGTATCACAAAGCTCCCATGGTGAGAAACCACATAAAAAACAATACAGAGGGGAAAAACATGGGAAAAACATTGGCACAAGAATTTCAGGGCTGTCAGCCCCTGAAATGAAATCTTGCTTCAGGTATAGTGTCAAATCCCTCTAGTCTACACTTTACTTTCACCTTATTTATGACTGAGTCTCATTTTCTGCAGATTTCAACTGCATGGACATAGAAAAAAGCTTTTTAATACTGCCACATGAATAGAAAAGATCTGGTTTTGCAGCATATCATGCTTAAAATGGCTGTTGCTTTTTATGCATGTGTGAATTTATAAATCATGGTTAGGCCAAAAGATACTATGGAGCATTTGTTAAAAACTGGAACAAGGTCTTTGTGAATCCAGGCTTAACTCAGGGCTGGAGTTTCAACTGTTTGAGGTACTGAAAGCATTGGATCATGTTTTATGTCTGAACTTGTAGAGTCTAAAGGATCATTTGGAGAGTTGAACCACCCTACTCCTATGTGCAGACTGAGATGCGGGGTGCAAGACTGGTGGCACTTGTACCTGTTTAGCAGGGTTCTCAAAAATAACAGTGAATTGTGCAGACTTTTCAATCTTCTTCTAAAAGCAGGCTTGCTAGGGGATGCAGGGAATAACTGTGACATGACTTGAAAATCTGTCAGGCACCAAGAGAGAAACTGCCACCCCTTTATGGGGAACAAAGGTGCCCTATAATTTTCAGAATAGACCAAATCCTGCACAAGTTAGCAAAGAACTGAATAATTTTTCCTACGCTGTTTTTTTCCCCCTTTCCCTTGTATAGTTTTGAGTTGGCACAAATGCAGGAACCAAAATGCTGGTATAGGAGAAAAGGATAGGAGTTGTTGTAATGCTGTTTGAAGGTTAAACATCAAGTATCTTTGAAACAACTGAAATAGGGTTTTGGGTTTTTTTAGGGGGGAGAGGTGGTGGTGGTCTCCTGAGATTTGTGAACAAGGTTTTACCTTCCAACACAAAAGCAAATGGAATCCACATCCAGACTTCCTTTGGCCTGTTCTCCTGATGAGCACTGATCCCTTCAAGCTTTATTCTTATTTTTCAGCAATCTTCTAATTTGATGTTGAATCTTAACCCACAAAAGACAGAAAACTTCAGGTATTTTCAAGACAGTAATATTAGGGGGTAGCCAGAATTTCATGCTGTTCTTCTCATACCCACTTGAGCATCCAAGAACTGAATTTTCAAGTAATTACCAGAGTGTTCTAGAGTGAAATTTCCATCAGTCAAAATAAGGCTTTTGTTTTCTTGCAGTGAAATGGGAAATTCACTTGCTCTGAGCAAACTGAACATATGTTTATCCCATGTGAAAATCTGCCATTAGCGCCCACAAGCTTCTAGTTTACACAACATCTATTTTCTATTGCAGTGGGTAATGAAAGAAGTGTCAGAACCACCCAGGCTCTTCTATATTCTCACACACCATTATTTCAAGGACCTTGGAGCAAAGGCCATGGCACCCATGCATGATGACAGATTTCCAATGTTGTGCACAAAAAAAATTAGTTAATTTTGCATGTATATTTAAAAATTGGCTTTAAATCCTCTCCAAAAAGCCACAAATAATACAGAATGGGAGAGGTTCCTTATTTTTTTTTTTTTTTTTTTTTTTTTTCTGGTCTATTTATTGATAAGAAACGGAAAATCTTCTGCTGGATTTGGCAGCTAGTTTTTTTGTAGCAGTTTTCAATGAAAAAATCTGCTATAAGCCACACAAGTGAAGATAAACTTCTTGTCCTTCCTCTTTTGTGAAGACATCAGAAAAGCATCTCCTTTCTCCTTAAAATGGTGTACCCATCCCTGCTCAGCATCCTCCTTATTTCAGAGCTAGAGATACACAGTGGCTTCCCAACTTCATTTGCCTGTACCAATCCAAGGGGGAAGAGCATTCCCACTGCATTTGAAGCAAGATTGCTCTCAAGGCACACGCACTAAGTAGAAAATCCTTTGGCATTTCAAAACAGTATACAGCAGCCAAGTATTTGATGAATTGATATTAGGAACTGGTAGCAGTGCAACAGGATGATGCTACTGTGTACAGCCTGTGAAGTCTTCTTACATGCCAGCATCAGCTTTTTTAACGCTTCTTCCTACACAATAGAACAAAGTCCTTCAGGCTTTTCACTGAGTAGTCCATTGTAAGCTAATCAAAAATATAGTAATTGGAAGCTCTGCAGCAGAAGTGTGTAGAGTCTCGTAGACAGGGCTGGATTAAGGCAGCTGTCAGGTGTGTTAAAGACAGTATTTCCTACAGGGAAACTTTCATAAAGTGGTCGGATTGGGATCATTGAACGACCTTTCTCATCCAAGAGAGTGCTGCTAAAATGCCACTCTTCTTGTTATGCTCAATACTTGGGAGGTGAAGACCCAAAGTTTCTGTTACACTGATTTTTTTTACTTATGCTTTTAGATACTCCAAGAAATCAGACGTTTTTCTGCATGTTTGCAGTGATGAGTCCCAGATTTTATCATGACTAATGCATCTTAATGCATCAATGTGTAAAAACTGGAATACTACTTTGCAGAAGTAGCTTTAACATAAAGTAAGGGGAAAGCATTTCTAACCGATGTGAATTTGAAAGACTTAAAATCTAGGAATGCAATCTAAAAATCCAAATGTTCTAGAGCAACAAGGTTCTGAGGGCAAGCTGAGAATGGTTTTCCTAGAACAAGCTAAAACTGAATGGAACTAAGGTCTGGGTTAAAATCAAAGACAATTAACTAAATTCCTTGGAAGTCAGGTAGAACAGGTGGGTTTGAAATTTGACTGCAATTTCTAGCATGTAGTGCATGTTATTCCATGTGATTCAGTAGCACTTCAGTAGCATAAATATTTTCAAATTGACAGAACTGGAAGGAAGGGATGTGAAAAAAAAATGGATTTGTGTTGTGGTTTTTTTTCTTCTTTTCCATCAAGTTATTTATTTTGATCTCAAAATCTCAGCTACTCTTTTTAGAGAGGCTTGTTCAGAAAGGAAGAGCAACCCCTTTCCAGCTAGTATTACATTGTTCCTAACTGCTAATTATTAGAAGGGAGCCTGATAGACACATCTATAATACCTACTTGATAGCATTTCAGCAGAACGTTATCCCATTTCTCATCACATACGCACACACACACAATGCCACATTGACAGCCGTGTGTCAGAAATGTCTGTGAGGAAGGAGATGGCAAAGGAAGATATTCCAGGCTTTCATGTTGCCACCCTCCTGATGAGTAATTCAGGCACTTTGGAGCCTCCTCATGGTCCTCTCAATCACCCCCACCCCTCCATTCTCAGCTGCAAGCACATTTTGTCTCCTTCAGGAGTCACACCAGCCTCTCAAAGCTAAATGGTACATGATGTTAGATTAATTGGCTAAGAAAACATACACAGAATGAGGGGAGGTGGGGGAAAAGAATGGCTTGCTTGTCAGAAGTGTCTTCTTGTCACATTAAAAATGATAGAAATGGAAAAAAGAAAGATCCATGTTCTAAATGAAAACAAAATATTTGCCTCAAGTGACTGGCAGTAACTTGGTGGGATGGGGGAAGAAAAGAGGGACTAGGGAAGGGAGGGGGGAGGAAAACATAAAGTCCTGGTTGCTGCATGATGGCTGTCACCATTGCAAGCAGGAATCTGGCAGATATCCTCAGCTGTCTCTGCCTTACACTGCTGGAGCAAGCTACCCCCCTCTACCACTCTGAGCAGGGACCAAATGGGGCCCTGGGAGTGCAGGGTCCTGCTCAGTGGGGTGCTCTGAAAAGGAGGGATGAAGATGTGTAGCAGCCTAAGAACTGATCCTGATCTCCAGCAGCAGCCACCCATCTTTCGGTGAACTGGCCTCTGGATAAGCTATCAATCTGTACAGCCTCATTACTGCACCTCTTGTCATAGCAGCAGTTGCATCCTGACAGTGTCTCTTGCTACTTCTCATGGCTGGCTGTAGTAGGACCCTTACAGAAGTCTCTTCCTGCTTTTTCTCTTCTTTTATGAATACTGTGAATACTGTCAGAAGAGTTCTGCTCTCCTTGAAGCTGAGTTGGAGATGTCTAATTCCTGCTTCAAAACATCTGTTCTCAGTCATTGGAATCATTTGATGGGCTTCTTGCTCTCAGTCCAAACCCTTCAGTAACATTAGAATCCAGTTACTGCTTCTCACTAGGAATTTGGCAGCCTGACACATTCGTAAAGTTTTGGAGTATTTTTCTTTTCCTTATTTCTCTTTTTGCTTCCCCTCCCTCCACCCATAAACCTTTCCTATCACAGTATTCTCCATGTGCTGGGACCTCCCTTGTGTTGCCAACTTGCTTGTTCCTTATTCCTCTGCTTTTCACACATGCTATTTTCCTTTTAGTGTCCACAAGGAACCCATAGCATTACTGGTTTGATTTCCTTTTTTTAAAGTTCTAATTTCTTATATGCTTTACATATACAGATTGATTTTGGTGTAACCCATTGCAAGGACTATTTTGGGCACTGGTTTTCACGAGGGAATTAAACACCCATAGTAAATCTAAGATTTCCCACATGGGAATTCTGAGCTCTTTTTGCTAATTGCAGTGCTGGAACTCTATAGAAAGATATTGTCTCATTTGTTTTGACTGAAGATCCTATGCAATAATCAAGAGTATTTTTATATATGCAAGCTAATTTTTCTTGTAGACTGCATACCATACACTTGGTGCGAAAAATAAATTTTAAAAAAATATTAAAATCTTCACTTTGTGCCAAATATTTCATGCTGAAATGCAGCAGAAGAAGCAAAATGACTTCTTTTACACAGCTTTGCTGCCAATTTTGCTTCCTACATAAGGACCAGGTGCTGACTTCCTAGGCAATAACATCCGATAATGTCAAGTAATAGGAGCTAGGTATTGGAGAGGAAAAATAAAACAAAAAGCTTTCCACAGCGAAGGACAAAGATAGGCTGAGAGCAGCTAGTGTTAAAGATGCACCTTTGGCAATTCTAAAAAACAGGTTGAACAAACGTTTCATATTAGTTTCATTAGAGTTTGTTGGGAAAGATGGAGAAATTATTGATCTCATGCTCCCCTTATTTACACCTGAAAGATAAATGAGCCACAATGGCAGAAGGAGAAATTACTTTCTCCCATGATGTGAGATCAAGGTGAAGAGCTGTAGGCATGGCATCCATAGGATACTTCCTTGCTCTCATATCCAAGCTCAGTAGCCTGGCACTGAGATACACAGAGTATCCACACCTCCCATTGTACCACTTGCTGTGGTGCGTTGCAGAATCACCTCTTTCATTGAGCTTTGCCAGTGACACCGCTTGCCAAGTTGCAGGATGCCTCTTTGTTCTTTCATATTGCTGTAACATCTCACAAGGAGATTTATTGTTTCAAAAGAAAAGGCAAATAAGCAAGCAGTGTTTGCAAACCAAGACAGCATGTTAAACCATCTTTGGAACAGATTTCTCCCTGTGCTTTTTGCTGACCATTTGTTTCAACTGGAGCATTAAAGGACCAAGCATGTCCAATACATTTTCCTATGCTAAGTGCCACCTGCCATGCAAACAAAGATAATCTATCAGTCACTTTTCCTTTGGGATTGTAAATTTTCACAAAGGAATGCTGGCACACGCCCACACTACTTCCTCCCACTGCATTCTCTGCCCATCCAGACTGCAGTGTGATGAGGAGCAGGAGTGACACAGAAAATCCATCTATCTCAATAGTATTTCAAATCTTAATCTTAACCTACAAATAAGTGACTTACTCCTGGCACCTCTAGAGTAATTGAACTCAATTTGAGATCACTTTCAGTGCTAATACATGTACTAAAGGGCAGTAGATATAAATAAATCAGGATGGAAGATATTATTAGAAAGACAAAGGTATATTAAGTAGAGAGGGGGAAATAAATACCAGACCAGCCACTCCAGCATAAACAAAATAGAGTAAAATTAGAGCTGGCTGTAGGCAGAGCTTTGAATGACTGAAGAGTGCATTTGTAGCCTGCTGAGCAAAGGCAATTCTGCCCCCACAATGACGCACAGAAGATTCGGATGAATTTTGGTCCAAACAGATAGTACAGCTGCAGTTTGTGGCTGATAGTTTGGTAGGAAGGCGAACTGGAGAACTGATGCAGACCTGAGAATACTACACCTGCTGGGTAACAGAGACAAAATGCATCTCTTAAGCAGCACACAGCTTCTGAACAGCTTTAGCACAGCTTCCACAACAGAGGGTGTGATATGAAGCTCTTGTGAGGACCAAGGCAGTAATCAGTTTTCCCTGTCTTGCAGGTGCAAATGGAAGTGGTAAGACAGTTTGGGAAGGCTCCAGAAACATCTCTCAGGGTGAAACAACTTCATTCTGTCCTTCTTTAGTCATGGCCCGGGTGACATTTTCAAGGTGTCTCCTGGATTATTGGCTCTGTCATGGGACAGAGCTACCAGATACACTGAAACCTTCCATGCTGAAGGAAGGTAGACACCATGGCCTGTGAAGGTTGCCATTAAGTTATGGGACCTTGGAGCATGCATGGGTGAGCATCACTCTACCGTCAAAACCCTGGGAGATTGTTGCCATCTGCATACAGACTGCTCTGGGGCTTCCTGTCACAGTTCTCATGGGTTTGCAGAACGGTTCACCCAGCTGGAGCTCAAGCAGTACCAGTAAGTGAGTAGTGTATCTTCTTCAGTTTTTGTTAGCATTGTTTTTTATGATTAAGGTAAAACCACAAATCTGTTCAGCGCCTCATTGTATTTGCCGTTGTAAAGATACATAAGTCCGTTGCTCAATAGTTTTATTACATTTTAAGATTTGTGGAAATAGATACACTTATGGTCAATGTCACTTGACTGAAGATTTCTTTTCCCGTAAACAACCAGCTTTCTTTCAAATGTATTTGTTTGACATGTCAGAAGATTTCCTTTATGAAGAATGGAGAAATAGGAATTAATGTTATAATGTGAGTAAATATATATAGTGATACAACAGAAGGAAAAGGCATTTCTCTAACACAAAGGTTTCCTCCACTCAGGAAGAATGGTGCTGCCCAGTACTTGGAAAATGTTGCCTATCATTTAAAGTGGTTTTTTTTTGTTTTTTTTTTTTTTTTTAACAAAGAAAACCCTATCTTTTCTTTAAAGCCTCTTGACACAGAAATACATTTGGGACAGCAGTTTGTACCATATGGGTCAGTTGCTAAAAATATGTATTTTAAAGGTGAACTTTCCTTTTGGTTTTATAAAGTGGCTCAACCAATCACAGCAAATGTTAACCATAAAGTACTCAGTCCCACGTAACCCATGCAGCTCAGTGCTTTGTGAAGCAAAAGTAAGAAAAATCCTCAGGTTCATTGGCAGCAAAACTTTATTTAACCCTCTCTACATATTCTTCTTAGGATATGGGCATTGTTCCGTGTCTTACTGACCTTTAAAATCTGTAGGGAGTGCAAAAGGAGGTGGAGAGATGACTGACATTGTGACCAGCATTTCCTACTCCATCACCTCTTAGCTCCGCTTTTATGTCCCTGTCAGAAATAGTGCAGCAAAGCACATACTAAATGTTATTAAAAGATTTATAAGTATTTTCTAAAAGCTGAATTTATCAGAGCTCTGAGAATGCATTCAGCTTCAAGGGTAATGAACACATGGGAGGGTAATGGTAGCCACCTTTAGTTATCTCAGTAGCTTCTTCTATGTCAGCGTTACTTAGACAGTTATTTTACATCACAACAAATGAGGTGTCAACTTGGGGATTTTTTTAAAGTATAAAATGGGGCTTTATATTCTGCATTTCTAATTGTAAAGATGCTTTTATCTGCATCTTACGTTTATTGCTTTTTGATAAACTTGATAGATTCCATGGACTATTCTCAGTAACGGTCTTGATCTGTTCATTTCCAACATGATCCATGGTTTCCCAGGTGGAAATCAAGAATCTCATCATGAACAGAGTCAAATCCAGATTACAGAAATACGGTTGGTGGGTGTGGTGTTGCCTTTCAGGCATTCAGAAGGTTATTTCTAGTGCTTTTGCTCCATGACTCCCTAGGAGGGAACTTGTCCACAGCAATAGCTGTGCATGAAACTGCAGGACTGGTATTAGCTGTGTGATTTCAGGCACCTTGTTTACAGGAGGCTGCTACTGAGCCAGCTTTTGTTTAATCTGGCACAAATCAGGGCTGTTACAGGACTTTGTTGCAGGCATAAACCAAAAGAAAAGTAGGCAAGGTAGGGCTCCAAAGGAGCCTGGGTCACAGGCTAATAGCACATAAGGAAATTATTATAGTGCTGCTAAAAATCCATTCCACACAGTCACACAGAGAAACAGTTGGATTTACATTCAGGTGCTGTCTGTATCTGGAATACCTAAGTGTTCTTTGTGTATGGGCTAAGAAAACCTTACAGAACTGTTGGACGAGAGAGAAAATAGCTCTTGTTCATTCAATCTCTTTTTTAGCCACTTCTATTAATCTCATATTTATTCTCAACGCTCCAACCCTCTCTCATATATAGCGCAGGCCAACAGAAGGGTAAATAGGTTCATAGAACATTCATATCCAGTGAAATACTCATATTAACCTATCCATGAACTTATTTATCTAAGTTAAGTAAATAGATATGTTTTTCAGGGAGGAGAAAAAAAAGAGCATAAAAACATCTAAACAGCTAAGTTCAGCCACCTACGGTCCTTTTTAAACTACTTAGAAGAAAAGAGCTGCAAATAAAAGATTTCTATCTTTTGATTGTAAAGGCTCCCTAGCAAAGGGGGGAGGTAACTGAAGATGGTAAACTCAGTCACGCTTAGCAAATAGTTTGAAATTTTTGTGGAGCTATGTAATTACGATATTTAGAGCTAAAATCAGCATAAAGACTTTGAAAGTACAGTCTTACAGACTTGGGCATCAGATATTTATCCTGAGAGAATTAGGCTTATTCTATTAGTGTTATTGTTATTATTTGGAGTAGTGGGTTGAAATGCTCACAAACTGCCATGCAAGTTGAACATTTGAGATGCTTGCAGTGTTTCTGAGGATAAATATAGAGGTGGAGATGTAACAGCTGTGGTGTATATGTAGATGCCCAGTGAAGAGCTGATCTGCTTCAGTCTGCTTTTAGCAACTGCCAGAAGATCCAGGTAATTACTCCATTTCTCCACCTTTGAATCCTTACTGCCACGTGGCATAACACTGTTTTCCTACTGTAACAGGGCAAGGATGGATCCGAGTTTAATGGCAGAGTTTATTCCTTTGACTTCAGCTATCCAAGAATTTGAACTTCTCTGTGTGGCCCAAAAGCCACCTGAATTTTATCAAGTGACATAAAGAGCTTATGTGAGTTTGATACCTCAACAGTGAGATACCAATGCTCTCCATAACATCTTTATGTATGTTGTTGATCTAGAATATATATGGGATTCCCTTTACCCAAATATGGGTAGTTCAATTAATTAATGGAGATTTCTGTAAATATGATATAACTTTACTGAATTATTTGGTTTCCTTCAATCTGTATGTTTCAAGCTGTTTAATTTGAGCACTGTACAATAAAACCTGAAATATTTCTGGGCCATCGCATCTCAAAGTCAGATTGGCCAAGTGAAGATTTCTGACCTCGTTGATAGATGCCAATATTCAGTGACTTTGGTGTTTGGGAGAAGATAAAAGTACTGAAAAGGCTGTGGATTTTTTAATTTTTCTAGAAGGTTGAAACATCATAATCATGTTGTGCTCCTCTCAGACTCTGGCTGGCTGCAATGAAGAGTTGAGGTATCTTTTTGTTCCATCCCATTCCTGCTGTGTAGTGAAGGCCACTCTGGCTGTGCTTGGAAATGGCTCTGAGGGGAGCACTGGAAAGTGTTCAGAAGAGCCAGAGGGAAAAGCACAGCCTGTCTGATTAAATATCTTTTGAATTTTGGCAAGGTTTACTGATGTCTTTGAACTCCACACACAGAGACACACACACCCCTTATCCCACTTGAACTGCATCTTGCCCCTCTATAATGTACAAGCTTATTGTGTAGTCTGTGCATTTCGCAGCACACAATACCACCATAACTTCCCATGATACCATGACAGCAATTTTCTGTTCTCATTTAAATTGCAGAATCACTTTCTGTTTTGAAAGAAAACTGGAAAGGAGATTGCTCTGGAGGTGGATTGGTCTGGTTCAGCTTGTTAAAACCACAGCTTTGAGAGTGGGTTGTTCAAACCTGCTTCCAGGAGGCAGCTCTACTTTTGATTACGGAGTACTGTTGGCCCAAGTTCTGGCATCATAGGAAGCTCTTTTTCCCTGTAATACTTGGGCTGGAATTGAAAATACTAATGACCCCAGTGCCTCTCCCAGACCTAAGTTCTGCTTAGTGTAGCAACAGGTATACTTATACTGCACAGTAAAGAGGCATGGATTAAGAATTGGACAATAGATGGAAAATCTGGCCAAGCTCTCATACTTAGTCACAGGATGAGTACATAAGATGCTAGATTCAATTCAAGAGAAAACAGGATATTGAATGACTAGACAAAAATGTTACACCTACTCTCTGTCAAGGCAGTGAATCAAGTCCTAAAAATTGGAATGAAAATCCACCAGTCCAGGCTCAAAATCCACTCAAACTTTATTCCAGTAGAATGATGAGTATCTTTTCTTTTACATAATGAGTTAATAAATATAGCCTGTGCTGGTAAGTGTAATATTGAAGGTTGGAATAAAAATTCAGAATCTGTATAAGCCTTCTTAGAGGATTTGGGCTGATGGAAAGGTTGCTTTTTGTTTATCCAATGAAAAGAACACACAAGAGCTATTTCCACATTGTAGCTAGCTTGTGCCAAATTATTCACTCTATTTCTAGTGCTGTTTCCATCATTGCTAGACTGTAGTGAAATATCAGGTCTTTAATGGAGACAGGAAGTAGTGCAGAAATCATTGGTTTCAGTTTGTCCCTACCAGACTCATGCTCTGTGGTCCAAATGTTCAACAACATGTGAGGGACACTGATCATCATGTCAAGCAGAGGGTTCTTTTCATGAAGTCTTTGTTGCTGTCACACCAGTCTTTTTTTGAATAGGTTCTTCAGCCCCAGAGATCATAAACCTGCAGATGCAAACTATATATATCTATATTTGCAAAAAACATCTTGATGAAAAAAGGATTAGAAATCCAACCAGGAAAGCAAGGCTCTCTTGTCTGACATAAAAAAGGAGGAATTAGTTGAATAATTCCATTTATTAGTTGAATAATTCCATTTATTAGTTGAATAATTCCATTTATTAGTTGAATAATTCTCTAACTGAGATGGATTCCACTCTAGCACTTGAAAAACTTTGAGTCCTGGGTCTTTCACCCTTGGTTATCTAAGGGAAATTTGTACCCCATGTTCACCCCAAAGCAAACATAACCATTTTCTTGTTCTGTCTTTAAAATCATCTTCAGAATCCTGACATGATATGCAACAGAGAGGGAAGTAGCGTCTTCCTAGCTAGGGTTAGTAGATGGCTCCAGGTGACATCACGTCACTCATAGATAAGACATGAAGCCAAAAAGCAGTTCAAGAAATGATGCTATAGATATGTGTGGCATCACAATGCCACAGGTAGGATTTGGTTACTGATGTAAAAATGACGTAAGGCTGCATACACATATGTATTCTTGCCTTGGGAAATAACAGGACAAAATAATATAACATGACAGAAGAGGAGGAGGCATGTTCCCCACAGGCATTTTGCAACCATCTAGGTGGAGACAATGCAGCAGTAAGGACTGAAGGGAGGTGAGAGCTAAAGTGTTTCAGATTATCCTATAGAGAACAAATGTGTTTGAATATATTACTCAGACTGCCTCATATGAAAGTTTAATGTCTTGGAGGTGCCAGCTCTGTACAACTCTGCTACTCACTGTAATCAAGCCACAAGCAATGGCTATGTGAAAGATCTTGGAAAAGTTTCTTGGCATCTCCAACGGATGTGTTGCAAAGCAAAGACCCGTTTTTCAGCTGATGGTTTCTATCTGAAAACCATGATGCCCTACAGAGTAAAGAGGGAAAAGAAATATATTTGCCTGAGCTGAAAGAAATGGCAGTGTGAACCAAACCATTGTGGGGTTTTATATCTTTATTGCTTCTCTCTTGAAAACTCTGCCAAGTCTAAAATGATATCCATGATAGTGTGCATTGCTGATATAAAACAGATAGAAAATGCAGCATTTCTTTTCAACTTGCACCTACAACGCATCAGATTTCTTTCAGGATATAAGTAGAACCTCTTCATCAGTGAAGAAAAGTGCCCATCTGGGGTCCTTCCTATCAGCACCCAAGGCAGAAATAAGTTTTCTAATGAACCATTCAGTGAAAATACTTTGAAACTACGCATTAGCTGCAGATTTCACCTGCAACAGACCTGAGTAAATTCTCAACTAGGTTGTTTCTTGCTTTATGTATTTATTGGTTTTTGCAGGTTTTAAATGGATTTTAGTTGCATCTCTTGACTCTTTTTGGCAGGAACAGAGATATTTACCATCTGTTCAAGTGCGCATTGGCTATGGTAAACAATTCAGACAATTCCCCAAGCAGTGGGCATGGGGAGGCAACCAATTATAGATGCTGTTTCTTCACCCAGCTTAGGTGCAGGCAGAGGACAACACCTTCAGGTGGGTTGTCGGCACTGACATGAGCTCATGAACAGGACAAGTCTCCAGGGTGCTTCCAGAAGAAACAAAATGATGAAAGTATTAATGTTCAGATAGGAAGATAATTGTCTTTAGCTTAAGCAATAGCATTTTATTTGTTTTAATATGTTTGATTCCCCAGCACATCATTCTATGGAAGTGGAACACAGAGGAAAAAGCAAAGGAGATAATTGTATGGAAATGAACTGCTATTCAAAAGCTGTAATGCCATGTTAGAGATGCTTTTAGTATTGTGTTTGATATGCTTTGCTCAGACAGCTGCAAGGACACATATCAACTCTTACATGCATTTAGCTAAACCTGCTCCTTTCTGTAATGTTCTAGCAATAGGCTTTGTCTATGAAGGGAGGCTATATGTTGGTTACGCTCCTAGCAACCTGTCTCTAGACAAACCTGTCACAGTTGGTGGACCTGAATCAGGGTTTACTTGCAAAGATTCCCGTGCTGTGAAGAATTATATCTGCAAGTAAGTGAAGGTGGAGAATTTAGAAGGACCTCGTGTCTCTCTGTGGTGTCTGTCCTTCAGAAATAATGACTGCAGCCTTCATATTTTGTATAGCAGCATCTCAGATTAAGTCTCTGCCACTCATTGCATATTTGTTTTCTATTTTGCAGAAATTTCCAGCAGGAGTCACAGGGTACGTTTGTTCCCCATAGCACAAAAGCGTGACATCTCACTGCTTTTCCCTGGAGCAGAGTAACACATTCATTTTTAATTGTTGACCAGTGTATCAGAAACCCTATTTCCCTATTTAATTGTTTTGCACGATGTTTAATTCATGGCTTCCCTACAGAAATCGGCTGTTAACATTTAAAAAAAAAATTAATATATTATTTAGTATTTATTTATTATTTAGCAATAACTTTTCTTTAATTGTACAGGATGATATAATTTATTTATATTTTCACTACAAAACTCCATGCCCCTTTGCTTCCTCTCCTTCACCCCACTTTGTTTTCTTTCCAATAAAAGCTGTAGAAATGCTACCTTAAAGATTTCAAGAAAATACTTTGAAGTAAGTAGTTTTTACACAGGACAACACTGAAGGCACATTTTAATCCTCCTGAAAACTCTAAGCTAATGCTTATGAGCTTTTTGAAATTAGGGTCTGGGTGAATATACTTTCCTTTCTTTTCTGAATTTACTCTTTTCCATTTCTCGCAAATGAACTGCCCTGCAGCAAAGTTTGGTGGAATGGTGAATCTCCAGCCAAAGTTGCAGACGATTCATTAGAAACAGGAATTCAGAGCTCAGAATCTCTGCCAGAGACCTGATGCAGTGAGTGATATTCATCCAGCCAGGAGGCTGCGCCATCCAAAATGTGTCTAGCTGAATTTCACACATAGCAAAGTGATCTTGGAAACTTTCCAGGATAATAATTATTGGATACCAGGGAGCTGCAAATAAGTGCTAAGGAATGAAGAAGCACAGACAACATCCCCCCTTCTGGCTGCTCAGGATGCCCTCTCTGCTTTGGCTGCCATGGGAAAATCTCCATCTTCTCTTTCCAGCTACTAACTGGTACAGAGCAAGATGAAAGGTTTGGGTGCTGGGACATATTTTTCAGTGTACACCAAGTCTTAAAGCTTCTTCCAAACCCAGGCACTAGGCAGAAGCTTCAGGTGTCCCCAGCAGCCTCTCACTAGAGCAAAGCTATCCCATGATGTCCAAGGCTGGAACCTAGGTTCAGTTGCCCCCATGGCAATGCTGTTTATGACAGGCAGGGTCCAGCACAGTGGGTATATTTGAAAGTTCCCTATTAGCAGCAGGTTCCTTACCACATGTTGACTAGTAGACATTTATGTATATGGAAATAGTCAGCATTCATGTATTTTATTTATTTGGGAAGGTGGGAAGGAAATGTGATGGTGTATATAGTGAAATAAGCACAGACAGGTGAAAAATATGACAACACATGGGTTGCAGAGATTTACTTTGGTATTCCAATGTGGAGGAAAACCCAACAAAGTCAGAACTAAAAAACATTGCTACATGGGGGCCTATTTTGTAGCTCCATTTCAGCTGATGGAAAACTGATCCTAAAGCAAATATCCCTATTCACTTTTTCCAAGGCAAGTGGTAGACCCAAGAAAGCAAGCCAGGATGGGTATTAGCTAGTATTCACTGAACTTTTGCTATGGCTAGTCCCTTGCCCTTTAGTCTCATTTGAAAACTATCACCTCTGCTGTCATCGTCCACACTGGAACCCACCATTTTTTCACTGCTTCAGTAGAGCTCAGCACATCATCAGAGGAAGAAGTATTACATATGGGTAAAAAACAGTTTACAGTGGAAGAATCGCAAAGCTTTTAATGATGAAACTAGAAAGCAATCTAAAGCTTTTTGCTGAGTGTGTTTGGTTTAAAAACAAGTTTTCCGTCAAATTCTGATGGAGCAGAGCAGCACTTCTTCTGCAAATTTTTAATATAAACCTAGGCAGAGTTGAACACTGGGTGGCTAAAAGCAATTACAGGGAAATTCCTGTTCAGTAGGAAAAAGGAAAAAACCCAAATACAGCCACAAAAGCTTGGTCATATCTGAGAGACAGGATATCTGATACAGCTGCTGCTCTTTCAAGAATTACTTAAAAGGATTTTTGACTACTTTTCTAGGGAAAATATTTCAATCAGCATATATCAAAAAAGCCTTTCTTCTTTCACTCTCTTCCTTCTTTTTTCCTTCTACTATAATGTAAGTTCTACTGCAAAAGAAAAGGGAAAAAAAAATCTGTGTAGCACAAATAAGTCTGACTTCAACCAAATATTGCCATAAGTAATTACGCTTCTCTATTCTTATTTCAGACATACTGATGTTATGAATGAATTATCCAAGGAACATAATGCTTCACTGCCAACTGAGAGCTAATCCTTGAAGTTTAGTGCTGTTACACTTAACATATTTCAGTTGGATCTCAAACCAAGATGTGCAAAAGAATTGATACCACTGAAGGAGATGGATTTCTTGTCAAGAGTCTCACGATCCCTTTGCTTCAAGGAAATTTGAATGAAGAAACATTCAGTTTGGAGATGAGCCTATTCTACTTGGAAAAAGCTAAAAGATGGGTTGAGGAAAGCAGACAGAGCTAAAAAGCATTGGAAAGAAAAACTATATTTTTTTACTCAATATTCAATTTTATAATGTTTTTCCATAAAGCTTTTTTTGACAGTTGTCCACCATCCTCTTTGAGAGACTTCTGGACTTTTACACCTTTACACCTGAAGCACTTTCAGATCTCTCTCTTAGCCAGTGCAGGACAGAGCATTTATCTTGTTTGAACAGTCTAGGTCTACTTGCAATTTCCAGTGGACTCCATTGGTGGCTATTGACATGTAGCTTCTGGATGCATGACACTGATCCCCTTTATACCGGAGCTCAGTAAGTTTTTGAGCACTGACATAGATTTTGGGTGTGCCATTCCCTCCATATCCCTAAGTGTATATCACTTCATTTTAAACAGTTACCATGAGAGCAAAGTGGGAGCCTAATTGCCATAAGCTACCTTTTATAGTCAATGAGGTAAGTAGGGTATCACCAGAGCATGAACCTCAACTGCCTGTAGTGCACTTAGTTGACTTGCTTCCTGATTTAGATGCCTCCATTAGATATAAAGAGGTGCTTGGGAGGGACACAAACTCAAAGGCAGCAGGGAGAGATGGCACTGGAGTGGAGAGCTCCAAGCCAAGCCATTTGCATCTGCACAGGGAACATGAAAGGAGAAACGGACCTGGTGTCACAGTCTGACTTCAGCAGGCCAGATCTGGGCTCTTGGGATCGTGTGTATGGTCACTGGATTTATGTCAATGAGGATTGGGAACAGTTTCATGCAGCAAAGATCTGAAGAACAGATCAGTATCCATCTGACAGCAATTCATGGTCAATGACTGGTTCTTGCTGCTGTCTGTGGTTGCTACTCTCACCTTCTTCTACCTATTGCAGGTAGCTAAAAATCCGGATGTACCTTTAACACCCACAGTGTGCATGACTTATCCTTATGGTTTTACATTTATTAAATGATTGTGAGCATTTGTTCTTAGACTGTTATAAATCCATTACTTCCCTCAGGCCACAGGAAATGGTTTTAAAATGTGAGGCTTTTCTACAGGGAATTGAAAGACAAAAATACTAAAGCACTGCACTTGGCTTGCACAGATCAATGTATTGCAATAACTGGGAAGATGAAACAAGCTTAAAACATTGCAAATGTGATTGGATGAAAGCTTAACATGACATTGAGTAATTATCACTACAAAAATCTCCTAAGCCACCTTAAGGGAAACAAAACAAAATAAAACAACAAAAAAAACAACAAACAAAACACCCAAGCAAAGAGCCTGGCAGTAGATCATGAAAGAGAAATGATGATATTTGCACTTGGAGCCAAAGTCTGGGTAACCTAATTGCAGAAAAGTGAGCAAAAGTTCCAATTTGGCCTTCCATTTTTCAGTATCATGGAGAGGTGCAGGTGAAAAGTTTTGGAATGGGAGACATTGTGAGGTTTTGAAAGTTATTTTTCCATTAAAACTTTCATGAAGTTTTTTTCTTTATCAATAACCTTGTTTCCCTGTCAGGAAAAGAAGTGTTCCAAAAGTGATGACTCCTATTTGGGAATAGAACAATGAAGAAAAGAGAACCAAAGCAATCTTTTGAACAAGATTCAAAAACAGTCATTAAAATTCCTACCAGGTTCAGAAGCTGGTGGTAGGTCGAACTAGAGCACCAATGTTACCCAGTGAGCAATGAAGTTTACCTGCATTTTCAGGGCAATGAGTTAATATTTCATTACACAGGCAGGCACAATGTGAAGGTTCTCAAGTCTTCCTATTTTTTCATGGTTTTGTATTAAGCTGAGAATAAATATTAGTGAAGAAAAATGTTTCCATTCCTGAAGCACCGAGCCACTTATAGGAATAATTTTGGGGGGAGGAGAAATAGGAAGGGAGTTTATATCTTTATTTCTGTCTTTAACTTACTTGAACAGATGGAAGCTCAGCCACTTGTGGTTAAATGAATGGATATCACTGAAATTGTGGTCAGTCATTTGCTCAATTCCAAGTGAAATAAGATAGCAATGGCTGGTGATGGATGTGGATTTCCTGAAAAGTTACATAACAGCCTTTCCCAGTAATTCCAGTCATTAGAGGTTGTATTCCCACCATGGCCAGGGAGCTATGATTCTCCATTTCCAATTGGGATGCATTCAGGAGCCATCCAGTAGCCAGAAATACTTAAACTCCCTTGGCATCTAAATTGTCACCACAGGTTATACATATAGAAAGGCTTTCTTCAAATGCTGCAGCTACCTAAACAAGAGCTTTACAGGGTGAGGGATCTCAGAGACTTCTCTAAATACTTCTCTTGTACGGCTCCTGCAGCAATGGGACTCTAAAACCTTTTGTATGCTCAGTATGGAAAGCCTGATCCTGGTTTCAGAACACACCAATAGCTGCGTAAATCCACTTGGGATCTACAAGTACTTGGTTCAGGTGCCTGTCTTAGTGTGGGGTTTGAAACACAGTCTTAAAGTGCCCAGTTCTCTTGGCCATAAACTAATGGGAATTATTTCAGGTCTTGTCAGAGAAAGTGGTCTACACCTCCACTGCCCCTGTGCGTTAAACAATGCAGCTACTTTGCAATCCACAAAAATGTATTTAAAAAAATAATCAGTCAAATCAATAAAACGTCATTTTTGATGAGTGCATAAGATCTTCAATCAGATTCTCAGTGTTCCATTTCTAATTAATTGCCATCTGGCGAAGCCCTTTCTCTCCCAAATCAATGGGGAATATTCTTCTGGAGCAGACACACACAGCAGTGCTACTTGTATAATAACTGCTTCTGACTGGTGATCTTAGGGAGTCTGATTGTTTGAGGCAAATCACCTTCCCAAGCACTGCATGATTTATTCCCTGCATTTGGGTTACAAGAGTTTTTGTAGGAAAAAAAAAAAAAAAAGCTTCTATGTCATCTACAATGGATCTCACTCTAATAGACAGCCATTTTCTGGCATAATATGTCTATGGTTTATCAAATAATAAGCATTGTAAAGTGCTGGGAATGGGACCAATGCAGCCAATGTTGATTCCTATGTCCACTTTGCCATGCCATGAAACTTTCAGCGGATTGTGTGTGTGTGGAAATCACTGCTGTCACTGGGGAAGAGCCTTAGTGTGCCACAGGGAAGCTGCAGAGACAAGTGGGTGTGACTTCTCATATTCTGATCCTTAATATGCTACCCAATTTTAAGAGCTGCCTAATGCTCATTAGGGACGATCAGAAAGCCATATGGCCTAACAAATGTAATATGTAGTTCAGCATATTGGCAGAATGACTCCTTGTTAATTCTGTCTCCTATTCCACCCTCTGCTTGGTAGAGAAGATAGTGAGGAGGCTGGTTTTACCATGCTGAAGAGATGACAGACTTGATAACTTTAGTATGGAGCACTTCCAGAGCTTAACAATGAATGGCACAATCTTTCTAAAGGGAGAAAAAAATAGGCACAGATTTTCAAATGCATCAGCAGGTTGCAAAATTGTGCTGATTAGCCACTTGTATATTTGACTCAGGACAGTTGGGACTTGGGAGACCTCAATTTAATTCCTGTCTCTGAAACATTTTCCCTGTGTGACCTTGGCATGCTTTTTAATCTCTCTGTGCTTGGTTTCTCCCACTTTCTCCTTGGGATAAGAAGTGGGTCTTGGTACACATGTGTTTATACAGAGAAAACTTGATTTTTAACAAAGCCTCTGGGAGTATTCCACAATAGTGTGACGTCCTGGGCCTTTTATGGTTACTGGTATTTCCTCTTTGGAGACCTTGTTACTCTTTCTATATCTTTTCCTTGTTTTTGACAACTACTGAATAAAATCTGTGTTATGAATTGTAGAAACTTCAGATAATATTTCAAGTTGAATGCTGTCTCAGCTATCTAGAGTTAACGGGAGCAGGTTATCCCCTCTAATGACTTGGAGGGGACTGGGACCACCCAGTGTTGCTGAACATGTCTAGCCTGGGGTCTTGTTTCCTCTCATGACAACATTTGCCCAGCAGCCCTCCTGCCGTCACACCCTGCTATCCATCTCAAGGTATAGCCTTGAACCTCCACTGCAGTGTTTCTTTGTGTGATAAAGTGTCCATAAATCACTCCAAGGTGATGGAGTGCCCATAAATCTTCTCCTATGATATTTGGAAAATTCAACTTTCAGATGCATTGGCAAATTTGAGGAATTTGAATGCTGAATTCTTCAACACCTAATTTTTTCTGCTGTTATTCTTGGCATGTTAAATGAAAGGCTGCTCTATTTTGAAGTGGTTCTTGCTCTGCTGCAACCACTGTGCTCATCTCCGCTGTCAAGCCCAGGACTTGAATGTATGCTCTTCACAGCCACCAAGTGCCAACCGGAGTGCACCTCTTACACTGCTGCATTTACTCAGCAGTAGCACAGATGAGTAAATTTGAGCAAATGCTTATTTGAAATGGTGCCCTCAGAAAGGAATAAAAATGACATCAGCAACAGTGAACTACTGTTGCAAATAACAGCAGCGAAGTCTTAAAGAAAAGGTTGGCTGTGTCTGTACAGAGGCAATACTTAGTGTCTGTGTGATATACAAGGCAGCTTATCTCTTTCAGAGCAGGAGACTATAAAAATACGATTGCCAGAATGAAAGAAAATTGAAGCTGATTGCCATAGCAACAAAAGAATTACATTGATGAAACCGAAGCACATAAAACCCTTGTATGCTACATTAAGGACAAAGCAATCAAAAGTAAACAAGAATGGATTGGAATTTGCTTGTCTAAAGCTGGAAATGACAAATATTTCCAGCTGAAGGAGGCAGAAATAAGTCCACAAGAAGTGAAGGGGCAGCCCTGCAGAGACCCATTTGCTCTGGGAATGGAGCGCGAGGAACCTGGGACTGCAAGCATGGGCACTATCCAGGCTTTGAAGGTAACTGGTGGAAGCAGCTTCCCAGTCAAATGGGCAGTACCATGAAAGAGTTTGTATCATCTGTGTCTTTTGTACAGATCTCCATGACTTCCTGCCTGGTTCATCTCTCCTGCTGAAATTCTCCCTTGCAGCTGTACAGAACAAGCTGCTGCTGTTAAAGGAGTATTCTTTTTCCAGTTTCTTCTCTTGAAACATCTTACTCAGGTGGAACCTACTTGACCATGAAAATAGGCATCCCTCCCACCATATGCTAACCCACTTTTGCCCTTTCAGTTCTGCATGGCACCGTGAGACTACAGACACTGCAGCAGAGCCAGCAGCTTTCCAGAGTGCCCTGATGAAACCACGGTTTCAAAACTATACATAAATCAGACATTTTTCTGATGTGCAGGGTGGGGGTCATGGAAGACCCCGACCTCAGCGCCTCCCACAGAATCAAAACTGTAATGGCAAATGCAGTTCAGTGCTACACTTCCTTGAGAAGCTGCACCCCATTGTTTGGGGATGGATTATTGAATACCTATGGCTAATCTCACCTGCTAAATCATTCCCACAGGAGGTTAGTTGGATCAGTTTGCCTGTGGCATAAGCACCATATATCTCAGTGGTGTTACACCAAAAAAGGAGGATACTCCTTATGGTTGCCCCTCTCTACATGAGCTCAAGCACAGCTATCATGGTTCCTTGGAGAAGGAGTTCATGTCATTTAAGTTAAGACCATCTAAGTAAGTGATTATACTCTATGGCTTGTTCTGGGAGACTAAAAAAAATAGCTTGTGTTAGATGAAAGATCTTTCTTGAATGCAGCTATAATTAAAATCTTAGTATTTCTTATCATAACAAAGCCTTGAAGTCAGTCCAAATGTTGTCGTTAAGCACAATGAAAATTTTCCAAGTGGTGGACTGACATGTCCTTAAGATAAGGGAACATTTAATCTACTAGATCTTAGACTGCAATAATGACCAAACCTTTCAAAGTTACCACAAAAATTTCTTAAGACTAAAACAAAGTTGACAGTTCCTTTAATTAAACTCATCTTCCTTTCAAAGGAAGTGACAAAAACAGTAAAAGAAGATTAATTAAGACTTAAATGCACAGAAATTACTCAAGGCATATTTTTAAGTAAGAATTAAATTAGTCTTTCATTTGGATGTAGGCGATTCCATTAACAATACTGAAATGAAGATAGCCAGGTCTTAAAACCTTTGCCCAAAGCTCTGCTTGTGGGCTGTTTCCAGAGTCTTTCCCATCTCCTTGATCTCAGGCCAATCGTGATCGTTGTTTCTTTAATATTTCTGTCATCTCTTTTTCAGCTATCTGTTCTGATTTCTGCTGTACTTAAACAGAATTCTTAGCCTTAGCCCTGATTACATGCTTCCTGACATGGCAACCTATTCTCCTTTGCAGAACCCTAACCACAAATGCATTTTTATTCCCTGGGTTTGACACCATTTGGGCTTTTAAGGAACATTAGTTCAAACTGAAATCTTGCTCTCTATCTGGAGATATCCATACACACCCTGACTCTCTGGCACTCCCTAAAGCCCTGGTGTTTAATAGATAACTGCATTGTGCAGCAGCATGAGCTCCTGCATAGAGGTGGCATTAAGTTATGAGGAGAAAAAGCCAGATAACAATTCTTCTGGTTTGCACTGAGGTAAAGGTTCGCAGCATCTTGCCATGCGCAGATGGGCATGAAAGTCATCCTGGTCACCATGGTAATAAGATCATCAAAGCCAACCCCTGAATTTTTAACTCTGAAAGATGAATGGCAGAGACAGAGAGTGTCAGGGAGCAAGCAGAGAAAGAAAGAGTTGCATGGGAAGGCATCTGTGAAGGAAAGAAAAGCTGCACGTGCGGAGCACTAGCAGCATCCCAGGTGCTTCCTTCCCCTAAGGAGGCTAAACCTAAATCATTTCAGTAAGAGACTCCTGCCAAAGCAGGAGGATGATGTTAGGAGCTTCCCCCACCCTAACATGAGATCTCTCCTATGGCTGGCATACGTGTGAACTTGTGTCCAGGATGGCTGCAGGGGACCTCTTTGCCTTCTCTTGGGTGATTCCCAGGTTTCTGTCATTGCTATCTTCACCTCTGCAGTCCCTTATCTCTGTCTTACGTTCACCTTGCTGGAGTGTAAGCCCATCATTTCCAGCTGTGTCTACCAGGGGTATTGTGAGGGGGCTGCTGCTATGGCATGCCTCTCTATCTTTTCTTCTTTATGCTAAAAAGCCCAGTTCATCCAGTCTTTCCTTAGGGTCATGTTGCATAAACCTTTCACTGCTCTTCTCATTCTTATTTACTTTACTTTACTCACAAGAAATGTATCCTTTCCAGATTTCCTCTTGCAATAAAAGGGCTCCTCTGGCGTTTGTCTTCTCTGCATTGTACCCTCTGGCTGGTATTGATTTTTTAATTATTTTTTTTTATCTCCACCAAACCAGACTGTAAAAACAGGGGAGAAAGGGTGAATTAACTTCTATTCAGTTTTGGGGTTGCAAATTGGATCCATCCATTTCTTCAAGCGAGAAAACAAACAAAATGGCAATACTCTGGGGAGCACACGTAGCGAAACTATGCCGTGAGAAAATTTGTAAACCCAGTTTTCCTCTGTGGGTGGCTAAATGGCTGTTTAAAGCCATTTAGCATCACACACACATATGAAAACACAGAATAATAAAAGAAAGCTTCATCTTCCTATGAAAGAAGCCCCTTACTCTAAATTTACTGGATTGCTGATCTAGGATTGCAGGGCTGAAGCTCTTAATGAAGGGGAAAAGAGCTTCATTTGGGCTTGTAATTGCATTAACATGCACTCGTGAATACACATTCAGAGCAGTGCTGCATGCCCATTGAATTACTACTCCCGTTGGCCAGAGTCCAAATATACTTTACACCCTATGGAAAAGGAGACAAATGGGTGCTATTTTCATGGTTAATGATTGCAGGCAGTAGCAGGCATGGCATCAGGGGTGGGGAAGGAGAGATGATGGAAAACTTGCTCAGTAAATAAAGTCCATTGTCCTCGTTTGTGCACAGCAAGACGGAAGGATGCTGCATTTGTCCATACTGATTCTGTTTGGGAACCAGAGTTCTTTTTATTGTAGACATTCCTAAATTTAAGCAACAGATGTACTGCAGGTGTTTGCAAAGGCCTGAAGGAGTCCTAGGGGTTTCCAGGTTTTTAATACCTTGGGTAGGGGTAACATCAGGTCACAGCAGTAGAGAGGAATGATTTACTCTGCCAAACTCCATCCTGACTTAATTGCTCCCTCCTACTAAATCCCAGATCAGTTAGTTGAAAACTAACTTAGATGTTGCTGCAGTAAGCTGTTATGATTACAGCATACATAGACCTGAATGCTCCTTATCTTGCAAGACTTAGAGACAGGAAACCTTCCTGCATGGTTTGGCAGGAATTCCTGGTCCCAAAAGATGACACAAACAGAGGCAGAGCTGGGATTTGCATTTCAGGCAGCTCACAGGTGACTCTGCCATGAAACAGAAGTCACAATCTGCCTTGCATCTGGATAAATTTAGAAGAAATTATTTCTTTTTGCTTCATTAATGTCCTACCCCATCATGATGGGACAGACTTGCAGGTTCTGTTTTTCTTTTTAATTGCATGTGTTGAAGTCTGGGAGAGTAAGTGCAAGGCAGAGCACAAGAGAGAAGGAATCGGTTTCCTTATGCTGTGATACATGCTTTGAGGTTTTAAGATGATTTCAACTCAGACAGAAATAAAAATTGAAATGGATAAAAACCTCCAGATAGCACAGCCCTCATGTAAGTAAAAAAAATGAAGTACTTCTGAACATGTGCAATACCCAGGACGCAGGCACAGCCACACTCTGCTTTTAAGCCTAGTTTAGTGTCCACACTCTGCTTTTAGGCCAGTTTAGTGTCCCAATGCAACTATGAGACAGTTTTGATGTCTATCGTAGAGCTAAACAAAACCTCCAGCTTTGTCATGATATGGAATCATCCTCCAGCCAACTCAGTATGCGCCACCCTACACCTGTGGGGTTTTTATTCATCATCCTCTCCAGCATCTCAGGAATTCCCTTTTGGAGTCTGAAATAGAAATGAAATCCCCACACAGTACTGGCAGCCTGCCATTTGAAAAAGAAAGGAATATTTAAGGGTTAAGAGGAGGAAATCAGGAAGGATGCTGTGTTTGGATTGGAAATTAAGGTAACATGCCTATTTGTTGACAATCCTTTGTACTTACCAGCACCATTGCAGAAACTGGCAATACAGACTGTTTAAATTTAAACACTGTAGATAAGTTTTACACCTGCACACAAGGTGTAAAAGCAATGAGCCAATGAACCTAAAATTAATCTGTGTGGGAATGTGAGATATTGTAGGTGTCCTGGGTAGTGAATTCCAGCTTTTTAGTGTAGCAGACTGGAAAAGGCAGGGGATTCCTCAATTCACTTCTAACCTCTAGCATTTTAGCTCCCTTAACACATTGCAGAGAAGCAACAATTTTGTTTTACATAAATTAAGGGGACAAACACACCTTCTGTGATGCCCCTAGCTTGCTGGAGATCTCAGGATTATGGAGGGGATTTGGAAAACAGAGGAAGCTAAACTGACAGAGGAGATAAACTCATGGAGTCTTGCTTTCCTGCATACTTGGCAGTGTTGTATTTGACTATATGCCACGAAGTTAGTGGCTCACCCTTGGAGAAGCCAAGGATGTAGTTCCCTCAGCCTGGGAGCAGACCAGGAAGAGTGTACAAATGTCTGATCTCATAGGGAGGAAGGAGGGAGGACAGCCTGCAGATGGCTCTTGTTCTCAGAGCCTGCAGATGGCTCTTGTTCTCAGAGCAAATTCTACAGCCATCCCTCTCCAGGGAAGAGAATTTATGCTCTGCAGGAAGTAAATTGATATCCTGTGGATGATGACACAAACTTGAGTTACAATCAAACACAGCTCAAAGGAGAAAGGCAGGACTGATACGACATCTGGCTTTCAGTGAGGTCCTCCCTGCTTTGTGGCATTATTCTGGATAGATTGATACACTCAGACAGGCCAAAGGCTTCACCTATGATCACAGACAGGCGAGCCATGAATGGCTTGGACATAGTGAGTACAAAATCATACTCATCTCTTCCTGCCCAGAACTGGCACAGCAGTATTTGATTGTCTTTGTTCCAATACAGGAAATTGAGACTCGTCTTTATGTGCCATGACAGAGAAACATGGGCTCTTCATCAGGGCTCTAGCATGGCCCATGCAGAAGGCACATACCAAGTTTAGTTCTTGCTCCCTCCTATCTGCCTTTCATTTTCATGAGTAATTTGACAAGCAATCTATTAACTCCACAAGCCTTCACACAGTCAAGACTAAATTTAGAATTAAGATTCATGGAGATGAAAGCTAACAGAGTGCCTCCATTACCTCTCGAAATAAGGGTTCCATTAAGGACCAGTGAGGTAACTGCTTCCACAGGTGCTGTCTGCTCATAGTCACACATAATCTTTCAGATTCAATTATCCTCAGAGATCTCATTTGTTTCTCAAGACCACAGGTTGGTTCAAATATGAAAACCTCAGACTACTCATTCATTCACTGACTCTAGTAACTCTCTGGATCATATTCCTTTGGAAAATGTGATTTCTTTATTCAGTGCATCTGCCTTTTGTGGCTTGAAATTCTTCCTGAGATACCTCGAGCTTGGATGTTGGCTAGTGGAAAACTAGGCTAAATCTAGCCCTTAATACCTAAATAACATGAGTTATTGCTAAACTGGATAATAGCCACAGTATTTATTTATGGACTTGCTGTGCCACTGTTACCTTTTCCTAAGTTATTACTTTGTAAAGCTCCTTGGGATACCTAGAATTTCAAAGGTGGTATATTGAACTGAATTCTATTATATCTTCTATTGCTGTCAGCAACTTCTCTTTTCAGCCTTGTTTAAGACACCTATGTGTGTTTCGTGAAATGCTTTTCTACTCCTGTGCTACAGACTCCCAGGTGTCCGTTTCAGGTAGTAAAGACTGAATATTAGTAGGTGCTACAACAAATATCTTTTCAGAGCACCATTCTTTCTTCCTGTCAAAAGTACTAAGTAAGAAGTTTGAAATGAAAGGGATTGGAGTAACGCATTCCTCATTCATCACTACACCCCTTGGATAAAATAATATCAAACTCAGTAAAATAATCAGTCTCCTTACCCTGAAGAAAGATTTTATTTTTCCCATTTCTCAGAAGACATTTCTTTACCACCAGATACGAATTCTAACATTGTCTTCTCCCAAGTAATTCATAAAAATGGTTTTCCATTTTTAACATCAGCATAATAATTTGAAATTAAAACTGTCACACTGTGCCTCGGAAGCAGTAACGACTATTGACAAAATAATGTGATAAACAAACAGCTTAAGTATACTCCGTGAAATAAGGAGGACAAGTTAGGGCAGCAACTAGACATCTATGGGGAGGGTAAACCCCATTGAAGTAGACAATTTCAATATGCAGAATATGAGCTGCTCAGAAATAGGTGGATGTTTTGCTCTAAGGAAACAAGAGTCTGCTAGTGCTGATGGCCTTGAGATGTCAGGACCTAAGTGATGAGATCTCTGTAATAAGCTTAGGATAGAACCCAGATTTACTGAGACATGGGTTAGCTACTTAACCAAACTTTCTGAATGTAAAGTGTGGTGTAAAAAGAAGCCCCTAGGACAACCAGTATTACCTTAGAAGTAAGAATGTCCTTGCTAGGAGCTGGGAGATAAGCCTTCCCTCCCTTTGTCATTTTTGGAAAACAAGTATTTCATTTAATAAAGATTTCTTTGGTACCTTTTGTCATGGTTTAAGCTCAGTCAGCCATGCAGCCTCTCTCTCACTCCAACCCCCTTTCCTCCTCCCCGCCCCTGGAGGGATGGGGAGAAGAATTGAAAGAATGTAACTCCCACAAGTTGAGATAAGAACAGTCCAGTAACTGAGGTGTAACACAAACCACTGTTGCTACCACCAATAATAATAATGATAAAGGAAATAACAAGGGAAAAGAATACAGCCGCTCACCACCCTCTGACCGATACCCAGCCCGACCGAGTAGTGATCTCACCCTTCCAGGTAACTGCTCCCAGTTTACATAGTGGGTATGACATGCTCTGGGATGGAATACCTCTTTGGTCAGTTTCGGTCAGGTGTCCTGTCTCTGCTTCCTCCCTGCTTCCCCTCCTCCCTGGCAGAGCATGAGGCTCAGAAAGTCCTTGGTCAGAGTAAACATTACTGAGCAGCAACCAAAAACATCAGTGTTAACAGTGCTGTTCCCAGGCTGAAAGTCAAAACCACAGCGCTTCACCAGCTACTAAGAAGGGGAAAAAAGCCTGCTACTGCTGAACCCAGGACACTGGGAGATCATTTTAATATGCTAGGCACTCTGATCAAAGTGCCTCATTTCAGAAGCATATGATAGTTCTTGTTGCTGTTTTGTGCTTGTTTGTGAAATTATTCTTGAAGTGACTTGCAGCAAGAAAAAAGAAGCTCTCTATGGCTGGATAACTGGACCTAAACTTCCAAATGCTCATGGAAGTTGCTGCAATCAGGCACATCCCATCAGTTCCAACACAGTGATGAATCCAGCTGAGTTACTTGTAATAGTGTCTAAGAAAACAGATGAGCAGTTCAATCCAAATCCTCAAAATAATAAGTTTCCACGGGGAGGCTGCATAATTCTTTTTACAGATGGACATCCCTAGAGACTTGAGCACTTTTGACTGTAATTAGAAGGAGGAAAATGGGAAGAGAATATGTTAACGTTTGAAGTTCTCTATTTCCCCGACTATGCTGATGCTAGAATTATAGCTCTGGGAGTTAATTTTCTTTTTTTTTTATGAAGATTTTTAATGCCTATGAACTTTCTTTTTTTTTTTTTTTTAATTAAAAATACACATTCTCCATCCCCTCTTCTTTGGAACTTCCATTCTCCTTAAGTTTCTGGGATTCAAGAGGGACACTGGGGCTAGAGCAGAACAAGGAAGTGGGTGGATAGGGGTGCTGCTGCTAAGTCAGAGATATTAAAAATCAAAGGCCACTGAGACATAGATTTATCCTACTCAATCCTGGACTCTAAAGCCTATGCTCTGACAGTAAGCATTTAGGCTGCTACTTTTGAAAAGCAATTAAGATCAAAGATGAATGAAATGTTTCCAATTAGACATGGTTAGTACTAGGGACTGCTGAATCTGGTGAATTCTGCACATTCTGTCATCTATTCATGTACAGACATACATATGCTCCCACGCAATTTGAACTCCAGAGGTTTTTCTGCAATCATCAATTGGTTTGTTTAAAATTTTGGCTTTGGAGACAGTCAGGTGATTTAAAAGTAAATAAAGCAGACAGAGAGAACTGGAAAGCATCCATTGTGTTCATCCTTAATTCATCCCTACTTTCCGCAGTTAGAGTATTCCCAGGTACACTGCTGAGGATCAGCATTCAGATTTAGACGTTACCATGGCTATCTGGAATGGACATTGCACTAATGTTTAAAAGCTTTAAAATTCTGACTGGGCTACAAGGAAAATGTTATTGCTCATTCTTTTCCAATTTCTAGCCAAAATACGTGTATAAAACCCCACCATTTATGCTCATCAAGCCAGTACTGAGTAAATGAAGACCCCAAATTATTTGCAAAACTAAATTGAATTTTAAAATAAGGTAATTCTGGCTTCATTCCCTTTTATTCCTGTGCTTTTGCCAAATGATAAAATAAAAAATTTCACTAGCTTGCATGCTCTGCTTTGCCACAACATGAAGATTTATTTAAGAATAAATACAGGAACAAATGCTCAAGTGGTGACTCTTGTCTAGTGCAGTAGTATATTCAGAGCAGTGACTCCCATCCTGTAGAGCAGAACCATACCATGGATTTAACAACCCCATGGCATGCACTAAGTGCTTCCTTCTTAGAAAAAATTCTCCATTTTAAGCAGAAATTCATGCAATAAAGGATGTGTGTCCGGTCCAAGGAAGTTGAATTTCAGACTCAACATGCTGCAGAGGTTGGTTGCTGTGAAAAAGCACATTCTGCAGAGATTCATGAGCTGCTCCTCTCTGGTAATGTATCAGTGGAAAAATCTTAACAGCAAAAGGATGGAAAGAGAAGTCTCATGGATCCCAGTGACTCCACAGTTGTTTCCTCTGAATAAGGATATTCATAATTAAACCTTAGCGGACCTAAAATCAATTTTTTGTATCCTTCTAGGAATAACTCAAACATTTCCAGCTTTTCAAAGCTCAAGGACTGGGGCAGAAGCTGGTGCTGTTGTCCTTTGTCATGGATGCTTTGTGCTTAGAGCATCCTTAGAGCATGTTATTCTGGCTTGTTTTGCACCTGAGATGCATCATGTGGTTGAAATAAGTTGGGAATCTCTAAAGAGCTTTGCACCACCACAGTAGATATCTGGCATGAAAAAGGCTGCTCCCTCAGAACTATTTCGTGGGGGAAAAATACACTGAAGGTTTATAAAAATGAAGGAAATTAGTATAAATAATATATGATATTAAAACCTCTGGAAAATATTAAAGCCTCTAGCTAAGAAGGAAAACATGACATTGTGCATAATGAGCAAGGGGCCACATGCTCGGTGAATTTTCAGGGAAAAGAGAACTTTATAAATTTCCTTAAAATTGGGAAAAAATATTGCTGTGAGGTTATCAAAATATTCTATTGCAAGAAAAATCAAACTGTCATTTGGATTTTTATTTAATTTTACTGTTATAATTATCTCCTGATTTATAGTATTCAATATTTGCAAAATGAAATGTCATTTCAAACCTCCAAAAATAAAAATGCTCATATAAAATCAAAATTGACTATTTTGACACTGTCAAAATGCTTAAGTTCTGTATTTTTCTTCAGAAAAATCTAATAAAAATTGACATAAGTGCACACAAATGTAGAATTTCGTTAAAACTGAATTTTCTAACTGAAGTATATTCTGCCAAAAAGAGAAGAAATATTTAAGCATCTTCGATATTGACTGTCTGGGTAAAAAGATTACCTTAATTATTGATTTGCTGGCTAAACAAGTCATTCAACTGAATACTGCTATTCTTTTAGTGCAATGGCAATATTTAAATAATGGACTTACAAGCAGGGGACCAGAGAGGAGGTTCCTTCAGCTGTGTCATCAATTTCCCACAAGATGACTAGTAAATGCTGACAAAAAGAAATGAAGAAAGGGGTAAAGACAGTCCCTTCACTTTGAACTTCTCCCTCTTTCTGGCAATTACAAGACCACAAACTTCCTAATTCAGTTGTGTTTAGCAGATTCTTCCATATCAGTTTTTCATGAATTTATATAGTTCTTTTCATCCCTATTCCCATCCCTATATCCATTTTGTATTGAAATCTTACTATATTCTCTCATTCTTTTTCTTGTCCTTCTGTACATTAAGGAATATCCTTTTTCCTTGTATTTCTCTCCTGCTTTCATTTCAGTTCCTTAATCATTTCACAAAAGTAAGCCAGGGGAAAACCAAACTACACAGTTTTATCCATTTTGGTCCCATGCCTCAGGCTGGACACTAAGGACCTCCTGAGTGGAAAGGGAGTTTGGCCATTGACTTTCATACCTCTCTTTGACCAGAATGATGGATGCTTCATGCTCATGAAATGTGGACGTTTGTGGACAGTTCTGCTTCGCAGTTCAACAACATTGATATCATCAGAGATTTTGTCAAATTTCCATGTTCAGTCTCACATGCAAATGAATAGTGACAATATATTTCGTTCAATTCACTAGTCATTTCTCCTCTTCCTTTACCCTTTTTGCATCTATTAAAATTATACATTTTTAAGAAGTGTTAGAGGAATAATTCATAATCAACAATTTGTCCAGTGTTCAGCCTCATTGCTTGCAGAACAACTGAAAACAGACCCAAATGTCCTCAGTACTCCTGGCATTTGACTGGAGTGAATAGACAGCCTCCAACCACTGAGTGATTCTTCCTTGCAAACTCAAATTCAACAGTACATTTAGCATGCTTAGAACAAACCATATGCATCCTTATCACAGTCTTCTATATGATATTAAAATACTTTATCATCATTGAGCCTCAGGTTCACTGCTTTTGGCTGGACAAAGTCACATAGTATATCTCCATGTCTTTATTTGGATGAATTTGCAAATATTTCCATGACAGATACATGTATAAGCAAATCTAAAAATAGGTATTTGCAAATATGCATGCCACTTTTAAGTTAGGTCTCTGCAAACATTCCTGCTGTAAAACTCAATTGTTACAGTGTTTGCAGAGAGCTAACAGATGAGAGGATGGATACAGCTGGACTGAAGTCATTTAAATATTCAAGCAAATCATTGCTGAAGTTTTCATTATTTGTCCAGTTCTATTTTAAAAACATTAGGAAAGATCTAGATATGGCACTTTCTTAAACTGCTGAGGGAAACAAGAGGATAATAAGGTCATTCTCTCTCCTCAATGCAGATGTTTGCTTGATGTGTTTAGAAGATGATGCTATTAGATGACTGTCTAAAATGTCATTAAAACTCCATTCATACCTGTTAGGTTTTCTTTTCCACTGATAATTTATAGAATGGTAGAGGCCATCAGTGAGTATTTTCTGTGTAAATCCAGAAGTCTGCCTACACTGACAAACTATACATGGCCAATTACTACAACATTGTAGGGTCCTTCAGCAAAGCGTATATTGTGTCTAGGAAATGAAAAAAAGTCTCCAGGCACTCAGCAGCTACTGCCTGGTTTTGGCTGAAACTCTTGTAAAACACTGGTCTGATTTTGATGTCTGACTTCACATGTTCTTGCTCTCCATTCTGGGCAATACATGAATACAGGAGAGAATATCCTTTCAACCTGTGGTTGAGTTTTCTGTCATCTCCAATGCAAGGCTGCATGGTGTGGCAGAGCTGAAGTGTTCCTGCATGTGGATTATCGGGAAGTGTTAAAGTTCATTCACAGGGCTCACATTCAAGCCATGGAGTGGAGTGAGTAAGACTCATTAGCAGAAGAACAAGTGGAAATTTTTACAGCAGCCACTTTCAACCACACCTTGCGCCAGAGTTATCCACTCTTTGCATATGGTAGATAAACAGCGGAATAAAACCTCTTCAATTAAAAAAATGAATTGGTTTCAAACAAATATATCTGGTTCAATAATTTCCGTGGATATTTTGTCTGTTACACTCAAGGATTTCCACTTTACCTTTCAACAGGTGACTTATTTGAATGTGTTGCTACAGACATCTCTTGCCTCGACTTTCTCCTTCCTTCTCTTTATTCTTGTTCCAATAACCAAAGTGAAGGAGAGCCATGAAATCATTTGACTGCATCACACTTCAGAGATGCAGCTTTGGCTTTGAAGCAGCAATGCTGAAATAGAAATAAATTAAAGCTTTAAAATAAATAAATTAATTAAATTCAGATTAATATCTTCACAGCTAAGAACATGGATTGGCTTTGATTTCCAGGTCACATAATTTTCGAAGTAATTAGTAGCAATGCTTCTTAATATATCATCTAGACTTATTACAGGAGGCAGGAAAGGTTCTTTGAGTAAGGGCATCTTCATAGGAGTTTAATGCAGTTTAACTAATATGCTTCTACTTCAAGCCTTCAGGTAATCTATCTTAACCTGCCTAAGTGTCCTTGTGCATATAAGCAAGTTAAGATGGATTACCTGGAGGTTCGGGTGATTTCTTGCTCAACTTCATCTGACAGGCACATATCTGTAGCAGTGGGTTGATCAGAAAGCATCTACCAAGAAAAATGATGGAAGTCCGCTCTGAACTGACGGCTACATCAGATGCTCTATGCCTATATTGCATGGAGTCATCATAAAGGAATTATGTTCTTTGGTGCATAGGTTGTTATTTCTTGTGGCATGGGGAAGAGGGAAGGGTTAGGTTGCCTACCAGCACGATAGCAAATGGATCTGGAAGGGCAGAAGGTGAAGAGACATCTCTCATGTGCTGGACCCCGTAGATCTCCAAGTTCAAGATCTTAAAGTAGATTACTCTCTAGTCTGACCAGTTTATCATTTTCTTTCACTTAAAAACTAGCTTTTATTTTCTGTAGGTTAACAAAAGGGAGCTCTAAATTCTGAAACTGCTTCAATGGATTTATGCTTAGGTTGCCAGAAAGAAAATATTTTAATTGAGAACAAAGCAAAAAAAAAACAATACTCTATTTTTTACACTCCAAGTATCATTTGTAAAAATGTATTCTTAATGACAGTGATGAAAATGAGGCTTCTACATTTTGCTAGAAGGAAAGGGCAAATCCTTTTTCAGATAAACACGAGCACAATCAAGCGTCCTTGAGGGGAAAGTCTGCTCATGCTCATTAAAGAGTTTACACGTCACTTGGTGTGTGTGAAGGGAGGACAATAGAAAGGAAATAGGAAATAGAAGGAAAAAGGAAGAAATTAGCTGTAGAGAGTGGAAAAATCCAAAGAGAATGTTTCAGCAGGAAGACTTAATATAGAAAGGGAAAGGAAATAAAAGTTTACATTTTACAGGGAAAGTACATTTTAGCGTCTGCCTGCAACCCTCTTTTAGCTAGGACAACATATTTCTTCAACGACAAAAGGAAAAATTGAATCTTATTTGGAAGAAAAAAATCCTGGTTTCAATTACAGGGGAAGGGTCTATGAACTCAATCTTATTTTTTGAACCCAAAATAAATAATTTGAGTGGTTATCAAATATATCCAAGTTCCTCTGGGTTTGCCCTATTCTAGTCCTCCTCTGGCCGCTTCTGTTTGCCTCTAAAATACATCAAAGATACATCTGAGATAAAACACATCAAACAGCAGCAACCTCTGGAACTAGAGAAAATATAAGTGGGGAATTCAGAGAACAGTATGATAATCATGTTGAGTGCAGAGAGATGAGACTTCTAAGGAACGATGCCCAGCGGACCTCTGGTTTACCATACTGATGATGCTATCTAAGAATTTTCCATGCATTTTCTCTCTATAAATTACTCTAATTTATTTGTGTGAATCTCATCTGAAGCTGGTGGAAGTCACTGATGCCCCATCTCTCACTAGATCTCAGGAAGTCTGCTTTTCCCAGAGAGAGCATGTTAGGCAGGTAGTCAGGAGGATAATATAATGGAGCAGTTACATTACTCCAGTATTTTCATTGCAAGAGGCTGTTTAGAAGCAACAAATTGCTTGCTGATTTCTTCTGGTGCATCTAGTTAGCCTATGGTTTCTGTTTGTGGTGGCAGAGTGGAGAGCTAGGATTGACAATCCTTCAGGTTGCAGATATCAATCACACAAATTTTTACATTCCATTTAATTTAAGTTTCCTACCTGAGAGGAGTCAGAGTAGCAACTTGGTACCCCATGCAAAAGACAGAAGATAAGGATGATAGGCACACTGCTCCAGTTTAAATGAAGGCAGACAGTGGTTAGGAATTCACTGTGAAATATCAAGCTTGGAGGTCACACAAAGCACTATGTGCTTTTCTTTGTGATCCTTTTTTCACGCATTACTTTGGTGTCTGGCCACAGGAAGAATAAGGCAAAACTAGTAGGATAAAGTGTAAAACACTTCCTTTTTGAGCCATCTCATTTAATCTGTCTCCTTGGGATGCTGGTGAGATATGATGATTTTATATGGCTTTTATATAATGAGAATTTGCACCATCAAGTAGAAGTTGTAGCTGTTATGTGACCTATAAGCTACACATGTAATGGGAACGCTTCCAGCTCCTGCCAACCTGCAGGCTGGTGTGTGAACACCAGTTTCACGCTGAAACCCCAATGTTTACTAGCATATCTGCTTTCGTACTGATAGACCATACTGTCCATCTTTAACAGTTTAAGATTGCTGAGATGAGGAGGAGTAAGGCTAAATCAGAACAGGATTCACTGTAAAACATTAAATGCACAGAGCTTGTGTCTGCCTATGGAGATGTAGCCACAGGGCTACAGTGCTGAGAATTGTATCAGGGAAAGGAACACGTAAAGAGCTGTTACTTTCTGTCCCTCTTTCACTGTAAATCCTAATATTGTAGAAAACAAGACTTCCACATTTTTTTTAGTCACAGAATGAAAGTTAACAGTATTCAAATTGCATTTCATTTGCTGAGTCTAGAAAAAGATATGGTGTCCTCACCACCTTTTCGTCCATTCCCTAACTCCAAACCCTGAGTTAAAGATCGTAATTGCCAGAGTAGCCACTCAAGTTCTGTCAAAGCAAACTAAAAGGTTTGGGTTTAAGAGTATAGCATATATTTGCAAAAATTATCATCCTATCTGGTTTCATTATCACATTTTTAAATTGAAATGCACTGAGATAATTCAAGGAAAAGGTTTCTGATGTTCCCACACCTGATGCCTTTTCCAATTTCTGTGCCACTGGCTCTTTTCACAAAACTATTTTGACCCAAACCAGAACAAAATAAAACACAACTGCAAGATTTCTTTCTCTTGCTGAGTTAGAAATGTCTTTTTCCTGTTGCTTTCAGCAGTACATGCTATCAGGATAGTGCAGCTGTTTTGCAGCCGCTAGCTCATGCAAAGGAGCTTTCTTTACTGGAGAGCAGAAGCTGGGGGGCATTGTGACTTCTCTTTGGTATTCCTTTCCCAGTTAACCCCTCCCCTTATTAGTAATAACATTTCATGGCAGCATAGTAAGATGCTTGTGCAGCACAAGTTGGGAGGGGGAAAAAGCCAAGTGTTTCAGATGAGACAGAATAGGCAGAAGTCAGGCATTCCACAAAAAGAAAGGGATAGCCATTAGTAAAAAAACTCTTTTGACATCTGTTTCCTATTTTCCATAGCCCCAGATTTTTCTGAGTGGCCAAATGGAAAAGCCAGGAAGACGGAGGTGTGAAGGACACAGCAGGATGAAGCAATCAGCCAGGGGTTACATCACAGGAAAGCTGTGGAAATAGGAAGAGCTCTGAACCCTTAGCATATCCCTATACAAAGTTCATCATTTGTACCCTACAGTTGAGAAACAGCTCCAAGTTCCAGCTCAATGGGCTATGCTTGATCCTTGGGCCATACATACATCCCACTGAATCTTATTTTCTTACCTACTTTAAGAGCAAACTCTTCCCCCAAACCTCTGCAAGCAGGATCCTTCTTGCAGATGAATAAAGTTCCTTTCTGTTGTTCACTGATGAAGTTGTGTGCTCGGAGCTCGTTGTATCGTAGAATCATAGAATGGTTTGGGTTGGAAAAGATCTTGAGATCATCTATTTCCAGCCTCCCTGCCATGGGCAGGGACGCCTCACTCTAGACCATGCCCAGGGCTCTGTCCAACCTGGCCTTGAACACTGCCAGGGATGGAGCATTTGCCACTTCTGCTGACCAAAGAAAACAAGAGCAGCTAAACCATTCTGCTAATTAATTTTCCATGACCACATAAGCTTCTAACCCCTATCTGAATTCATCTGTCCCTTAGGCTGTAATGGCTCTGCACACTCAGGAATTTTCAGCCTGTAGAGCTATGATAAATAGAGGCAGGTAATGGCAGTGCAGATAGACTGCATTACTGGAAGTCTGCTCCCTATTAGCTGCAGGATGACTCCTGTGAACCCTAGGTTTAATGGCAAATATCTTTTTTCAGCAGCTGTTTTCCCAGACAACTCAAGCACATGCATCCTGAACTGAATTGCTGGGTCAGTCCTGCCTGTGAATAAGTCTCTGAATTACATTTGAAAAAGGATTAACTAACACGGGCTTTGACTGCTGCTGTTGGGGACTAGACTGAAAAATTTAAACACTGGCCTCAATTTCTGTTACTAGTAACTGTCAGGGGTTCAGAGGTAGCAGTCATTTTTCTCCTTCTCAGTAGCTGGTGAAGCACTGTGCTTTAGACTTTCGGCTTGGGAGCAGTGCTGATAACACCAGTGTTTTGGTTACTGCTTAGAACGTTTTGGTCTGGCCAAGGACGTTCTGAGCCTCATGCTCTGCCAGGGAGGAGGGGAAGCTGGGAGGGAGCAGAGACAGGACACCTGACCCAAACTGACC
>JANRGW010025697.1:0-26273 GCA_024733675.1 Psilopsiagon aymara
ACTGGAATGGGTTGCCCAGGGAAGTTGTGAATGCTCCATCCCTGGCGGTGTTCAAGGCCAGGTTGGACAGAGCCTTGTGTGACATGGTTTAGTGTGAGGTGTCCCTGCCCATGACAAGCGGGTTGGAACTAGATGATCTTAAGGTTCTTTCAAACCCTAACTATTCTATGATTCTATGATTCTTTGATTAATGGGCAACATTGCTTAAGGGCTTCAGAGTACCTGACAGCCTGAACAAAGCACAGGCAGATGCTTTAGGCACGCTGTAAGGAAGACTAGGAATTACAAGCAAGGCAGAGAAGTGACCTTTTCTTGAGGCAGGGACTGCAAGAGTTGTCATACACCCCAGTACCACACATTGCACATATTAAGACTGATCCATAACAATCTGGTATTCTGGCCTTTCAGTTGGGCATTCAGAAAATGAGGCACATAAAATTATCAGTCATCTTCTAAATCTTATAGACAAAGTGGTGTTTTCATGAAAATACAGTAATTTTGTTTTCGCAATACCCATTTGTTGTCTATGATTAATGAAATGGTAATAATTTTTTTTTTTTCTAAAAATTGCAGAGCTTGATTCACAAAATGACTATTATTCATTCAATATTTACAGATGGAAGGAAATGAACAGATGAAAAACAATTATATGTGATGCTTAAGAACTTTTTAAGCTTCATCTAAGTTTTTCAAAGTGAACGTATAAATCTAAAGATAAAATATGGCAGTAATCTATGTATATTCAGGCAGAAACAGACTAAGATTTAGAGCCTTTTAGGATTAAAAAAATAAGGAATGAACAAGACTGGTTAATTAAAACTTAACATTAAGTTGTGCACTTTTAGAAAGGTCCATCTAATTCACTGCAATTTATTTCCAGATGGAAGTCAGGCTAAGGAAAAATTACACACACAGAGAAAAGAAAAGCTTTAGTGAGACCAAGGCAATCATTAATAGAGCAACCATTAGTAGCACATTTAAAGAGCTTCAGTGAGGGAAGATCTATGAAAAGAGAGAGTTTTAAAGAAGCTGCCCACCAAAGAAATAGAGCAAAGTTTAAATTTTGCCTATATGGCTATTTCCTCATGCCAAGAACTCCGATTTAATTCCAGAGATATCTTATGGTCCGTACAATTAAAATATAAATGCTCATTGTACTGCCTATCCAAAGAAACCCGCCAGCTTAATTCTTGTGATGTGAGCTAACATGCCAAGAAAGGACAAAATGACTTGTTCTTCAGCGGATCTTTGTCCCTCTTGAACAGCTAGTCAGCATCCTGGGGGATTTGTCATAGACTCTAAAAATTAGGCCCTGGTAATTCTACTTGGTGAAATTTATTTTAGATTTAATTAGAGATGGGTTGGAGTCAAGCTACAGGTCCTCAATCAGCTGTTGTTAATACAGAAGGGCTAAAAGCAATCTTTGCTTTATTGGACGTCCCAGTTGATAGTGACCCCTGAGAATGTGGGTATTGCACTAGCTGGCTGTCGCCACCATGAGCTGTCAAACCAGTGCCTGGGGCAGAATTAGTGCCCCCAGAATTAGTAACACTAGTACCCACGTGTCACCTGGGTGACAAGCATTCATGTATGTGTGAGAACTAGGGGCTGGTGATCTACCAGTGCCAGCACTGCTTACGAAAACCCCATTCTTTGGTTTATTTCTCATAGGTGAGAATGAAACTGAAGGTGAATAGCATCCTGTTTGCTCACAGCTCTTCTCCTGCCTGCAGCAGATGCTCCCAGCCTGCACAACCCTGTCACCATGTTTCTAAAACCTGCTGGTTGTGGTGCCCCTGGCTCAGGGTACTGCCTGGCCATGGAATGCCTGAGGTCTGTGTCCTGCAGCCAGGTACTTTGGAGTGGGTACCCACATGCTTTGACAGAGAATTTTAGGTATCAGTGACACCTCTACTTTGGACACAGGTTGTATGTCTACTGAAATCCTTTCAGGACCAGCATCTCCATCTACCTTTAAGAATTACATTATCAGTGGTAATACTGAGCAGCTAGAGGCCTGGTCCTGTTTCTAAGCTTGGTTTATTACCTAATCCAGCTGCATTTCACTTTGATTCATGGTAATTATCTTCACATGCCTGAGGATAGAACCTTTCTACTATTGATCACCACTAACTCTTTTATTTTTGTTTTCTAATGATTATATTTCTTAGGCTGAGGAAGTTGGGGCTGTTCAGCTTGGAGAAGAGGAGGCTGCGTGGAGACCTCATAGCAGCCTTCCAAGTATCTCAAGGGTGCTACAAGGACGCTGGGGAGGAACTCTTCATCAGTGCAGTGATAGGACAAGGGTTGATGAGTTCAAACTTAAACAAGGGAAGTTGAGGTTGGAGATAAGGAAGAGATTCTTTACTATGAGGGTGGTGAGGCCATGGCAAAGGTTTCTCAGAGAAGCTGTGGTTGCCCATCCCTGGCAGTGTTCAAGGCCAGGTTGGATAGGGATTGGAGCAATATGCTCTAGTGGAAGGTGTCCCTGCCCGTGGCAGGGGGTTAGAACTGGATGAACTTTAAGGTTCCTTCCAACCCAAACCAGTTTATGAATCTATATTTCATTTAAAATATCATTCTTAAAAAAGTGTCTGTGTATTTTCCCATTGCCAGGAAAACAGCTAAAATTCCTGTAATGAATCAAAAGCAACCAAAATCTGAGGGAAAGAAAAGCTATCAGCTGGTTTAAGAAAGTGGCTTATTTTCAGAATGTTTTAAATTACTATTTTTTGCAAACATAAAGTGTCCAGTGCAGCATATCAATAACCTGAAACTTTCATCAGTTGAAAAACAGAAGTTAGAAATTGATCTTTCCCCTGTGTGTTGACCTGGCATTGTCTGGTGATCTGAGAATCCCGTAGTGGCACTGAGCAGCTCAGGAACGACTGAAGAGCACCTCCCAGCCCAGTATTTTTCCCTGTCAGGCAAGGATACTTGGAGTTTTAAAAGGATTGATCTTGTAATATTGCTTCTTTCAGCAGTGTCTCGGAACTTGCATTTCTGTAGGCTGCTGGTTGACAATGGAATCCTTACTTGGGACTATAACTTTTTCATTATGTTGAAGAGCTTTGCGACAGATGAGCAGCCTATGCTAATGGCTAAGGAGATGAGACTTTACTGAGATATAGAGCACACCAACAAAATGTATGCTAAATTGCAATGCCATGCTTTTGTTGGTTGTATGTGATGTGGTGAGATTCAACTCCTGACAAGACAATACAAACAAAAGCACTTCAGCATGCATGCAGTCACCAAAATTGTTCACAAGTTGGTCCAGGAGACAAGGGCAAAAAGGGCACTTCTGCAAGGGTTTGGGTTCTCTCCTTGTTTTGCAATTGATTTGCTGTGCAATTTCATAAGAATAATTTCACAAGAATAATTTCACCTTTTTTCTCTGATTTTACACATGGACATAATGAAGCACGGTGTTACAGATGACGTAGAGATAAAGTGGTAAAGTGGTAAGTTATAACTGCTGATGCAGACAGGTCTTCCAACAATTGCTGCATTTATCTTACACACACTCTATATCAAACAGGTATCCAAACAATAAAAACTAGAATCAACAAACAGTAGACTCTCAGTGATCTGTGACCTGCTGTAACCTGATGCCATGCACACTATTTAATTAGTGCCACTGAGGGAATTTCACTCAGGGAATACAAATCCAGTCTTCTATTCAGTTCAAGGAGCAAATACTGAGCCTGCAGAAGGGAACAGCAGTGCCTCAGAGTACCTCTGACACTTTGGCTTTCATGTCTGCACTCCCAAATCACCCATTTTTTGCAAGGAAGAGTAAAAGTAATAACACTAATAATATTCCTGTGGGTAGTTCACAAGGTTTGGAAGGGTTTGGTAACATTGTTACTCTGTCTTGGGAGAGATTAAAGAAATTAAATGTTAGATTCCCAGCCAAGGAATACAGATCCAACAGATATAGCCTAGCTGACACCATTTGGAGGGTAAAAGGAAGCTATAACTGTTCCATTAAGACTGCTCCGCTTGGGTCCCTCTACCACTCTCTAAGCTTCTCCTTGCTCTCCCCCAGATGCAGAGAAATACATGTCACAAAACTAACGTATGTAAACATCTCCTTTTCCTACCAGAAACAGACAGCTAATTAAAACCAGCAGCTTTCATCCACTCAGCCTTCCAAAGGCATCTCAGCTCTTGGAATGGAAGTGTATTTTTACGAAAACCTACATTTTATCTCTCTGTGAAGAGTTTATTCATGTGTTTAATGAAGGGTAGAAAGGCAAAAGTAAAGAGAGCTCATGATGCAAGTCATCAAGAAATTACACTTCTCAGGTACAAGAATTTCCTAGGAAGTGCCACTAGATTTAAATCAGAAATAGTTTTAGAAATAAATAGAAAATAGAAAGCCAAAACATTCAATCATCTATGACCTGTAATGAAATCCGTATCTTTCTGTCAACTTCACAGGTCGTCTTTCATATCTGCTGTAAAACTTAAACTAAAATCTTCTCCTGGATGTAAACTTGCCTATTTAGAACAGCTCTGAACCAGAGCTGAACAAGAGTATACTTGGGAGAAAAGAAAATAAAACCTGAAGAACAGTACTTGCATCATCATAACGTATCTCTAAGATATGTGAACTGCAGGTACGTGCAGATGTTAACACAGCTTTAAAGTAGGTAACTGGCAATTTGGCTTCAGGAGCTCAACATTAGCTAGCTCTGGTTATCAAGCCAGATGCAAGGTGAGTTTTGAACCTTGCTTATCTTCATGATGCCTTTAGCAGTCAGATGGCAGTGACTACATAAGGTAATTTAATGCTATCTTCAGTAAGTGACTTGGTGGCCATGTACACATATTTGTTGACTATGCTGTGCTTTTTACTACTGACATACTCTGTCAGCTGCTTTTTGAAAAATGGAAATCTCTATCTTAATGCTACTAGCAGAAACCATTTGTACCGTATTTTGCACAAGGAAAGCAAGTTTAATTTGCAGTGAAGATTTTCAGGGTGCACACTGGTTTACTTGATTTTGTTGAGAACAGCAAGCTGGACTAATACACGAAGCGCAGCCTGTGGCTTCCAAGGTGTGTGCAGTTGCCAACCTGAGTGAACTTCCACTCCAAGGTTCCACCATGGCTGTTTTGCTATAGGAAGGCCAGCTAAGAAGTAGGGTAGGTAATGTGAACCTCGGGAGCTGTTGACTCGATATTACACTCAGCCTAGCTCACATTATCTTCTAGCGAAGAGGTGAAGCCCACAGAACACCTTTGCTGTTTCCTGTTTGTAAGTTGTTTGAAGAACTTCTTCGCACTTTCAGTGCCTACGGTATGTGCATTTGCTTTTGGCAGTGATCTGTTAGGGTTAATAAAGAATTGTGGAGAATTACTGTTTCTGTGCCAGATAGTTTCTAAAGAATAGTATCTTCCCATCTCAAGAGGGGAAAAAAAAGTGTCTTTGAAATCACTCAGACAGACACCAAGGACTTGATCCCAGTGTGGTTCTGACAGTATGGGAAGATAACTGGAGAGGGAGCTGAAATATCCAGCTTGGCATTTTAACTTGTACTTGCTCGCTCATACTCTGTATTCATGCTCCTCTCCCTGTTGGCACACCCTTATTTGTCTCTTACCTTAAGCAAAACATATTGTGCAATATTGAGAAATACATTCCATAGGAGTTGCAGCTTCTCCTTGGGATGATGGGTCCTGGTAGGAAGATTCTTTTGTTCACTTGGTTGCTCACAAAGCATTGTCTGTTTCCTCCTAATAGATTTTTCTTCTAGGTAAATGCCTTTTAACAATTAGGATTAGAAACAAATTGTGTTCAGGCATTCAGACCTTTCAAAGAAAGAACTGAGATTATCAGTCTTATGCCTTTGCATTTTTCCCTGTTTGAAAAGTGGGCTGAAGTACAAATGCTGCACATGCCCACTGCTCTCAAGAGTACAGGAATAATATTTATATATTACATATATTTAAATATATGCTGTAATCTGTGTAATACATGTATCATGTTTGCAGATGTTCCAGTGATATCAAGACAATAAATTATACAGTGAGTTTTTTCCAGTTAGCCATTGACTTGCATGAAGGCAAAGATTATAAACCTAGACGATTTTTTTCAACAGAGAATGATAGCTCTTCAGTTATAGTCTCACTGTCTTTATCGGGGCTACTTTCATCAGTAAAAATCCTCCACTGTTTTTGCAGTATGGGGGTTGTGCGTCTATGCTATGGATTCATGGTTAGCCATGAGTGGACAGCTATGTGGTTAGAAATTCATTTTGCTTTTTACTATAAAGACAAAGAACAAAACTTTGGGAAAGAGAGTCTCCCTTATTAAATATTTACCATTTCAGCTCCAGAGTCAGAAAAGGTAAGCTCTGAGTCATTACTTTTTATTTTTAGTATCCAATCTACTTGGAAATGAATGGAATGCAATAACCTTCAAATCCCTTTAGGAGTTGTGAGCTGCATGGAATAATTAATTTTAAAAGAAGCACAGGGAGGGTGCATTGGGTTTGTGTGGCAAGGTTTTGGTAGCAGGGGGGCTATAAGGGTGGCTTCTAAGAGAAGCTGCTAGAGGCTTCCCCTATGTCCAACAGAGCCAATGCCAGCTGGATCAAAGACTGACCCACCAGCGCCAGCTAAGGCCAAGCCCTTCAGGCACAGTGGCAGCACCTCTGAGACAACAGATTTTAAAAGGGGGAAATACTGATGTGCAACAGCAGCCAGAGAGAGGAGTGAGAATATATGAGAAAAGCAGCCCTGCAGACACCAAGGTCAGTGCAGAAGGAGAGAGGAGGTGCTCCAGTGCCAGAGCAGAGATTCCCCTGCAGCCCATGGTGCAAACCCATGGTGAGGCAGCTGTGCCCTGCAGCCCGTGGAGGTCCATGGTGGAGCAGATTCCACCTGCAGCCCATGGAGGACCTCACACTGGAGCTCGGGGAATGCCTGAAGGATACTGAAGGATACTGTGACCCCATGGAAAGCCCAAACTGGAGCAGCTCCTGGCAGGACCTGTGGTCCCATGGATAGAGGAGCTTGCGCTGGAGCAGGTTTGCTGCAGGACTGCTGATCCTGCAGGGACCCACACTGGAGCAGCCTGTTCCTGAATGATGCACCCATGGAAGGGGCCCATACTGGAGCAGTTCCTTATGAATTGCAGCCTGTGGGAAGGACCTTCATTAGAGAAGTTCATGGAGGACTGTCTCCTGTGGAAAGGACCCCATGGTGGAGCAGGGGAATAGTGTGAGGAGTCCTCCCCTGAGGAGGAAGGAGCACCAGAGACAATGCGTGGTGAACTGACCACAACCCCCACTCTCCATTCCCCTGACGTGCTGGAGAGGAAAAGGTCAAGAGAACTGTGGGTGAAATTGAGCCTGGGAAAAAGGAGGGGTGGAGGGAGGTGTTTTAAGATTTGGGCTTATTTTCTTATTTATGTTTGTTTATATTCTTTATTTTGTTTTCTTACTATTCTACTGATTTGATTAGTAATCAAACTGATTTCCTCAAGTCCAGTCTGTTTTGCCTGTGATGGTAACTGCTGAGTGATCTCTTCCTGTCCTTATCGCAACCCACCAGCCTTTCATTCTGTTGTCTCTTCCCTGTTCAGCTGAGGTGGGGATGTGACAGAGTGCCTTTGGTGGGCACCTGGTGTCCAGCCAGGGTCAGCCCATTACAGGGGAGTTGGTCGGGAAATGTGAGGCACCTTCTCCCTGTAAATATCCATTTTCTGACTCCACTTTTCCCGTATTTGGAATTCTGGAGATAAGGATATGAATTGATTGTTGTTATGTCAATTTAAGATGATCAGCTAACGCAGCAGCAATGATCACAGAGGACTGTTCTTTTGAAACAAAGGTAACATATCACTGATCTGATGCTGCCATCATAAGCATCAAAATACATCAGAGATTGTTAAGATCACAAGGTAGTGTTTCCATCAGCTATCCGGCTTCTTGCACAGGAGAAGTGAAGAGAATCTCATGTATAGTTCCTGCACAAAATGTATTTCTAGACAAACACAAATACTTTGGTTCATAGGGGCTTCTGACAGCGACAATAAGGCTTTCTGCTCCAGATTCTATGTTCACTATGTAATTCTAAACTCTTCCGAAAGCACAGCTTTCAGAAGCTGGATGTTTCATTTCATTATTTACTCTCACTTGAGATATTTATTAAAATAATGAATGGATTCTGGAAGTGAATGAGAGAGATGAGTTATCAGAGAACATTTTAGTGAGAAAACTGAGCTAAAATACATGATAAAATGCTGAAGCACCACCAACTCAGTACAGCTTTAAGCTGGGTCTGAGAAATTAATGCAAAAAAAGGAAAAATGGCTAAAGGCTTAATTCAGTGAAACACTATAAAGCATGCCTGCGACTCTTGTGATGTGAGGATTTCAGCAAAGGCAATGAGACTGGGGAAGTTTCAGATGACAAGCATAGGCATGCCTTTAAGTGCTTTAGTAGATTGGAATCCAAGTACCTAATCAAAATCATTAATTTCTTTCAGCAAGGAGGTAGGACAGAGCTTATGAGAAGCTCAGTAAAATAAATCACAAACCAGAAAGAACTATTAAGAAACCTTCAACAGTCATGTTCACGGTACTACCTAAGGATCAACCAGAAATGAGGTTCCCACATGCAATGTAATGCACCCCAGAAAACACGAGACTTGCTTCACAGAACATGTAAGCTAAAGAGATCACAGGATCATTTTCACGCACTCTCTTCCATTATTTTATTGTCTTATTACTTCCTCTTATTTAATTATTGATTATATATATTCATTTATGGTTGTTTCTTCTTCCCAACACAGAAGCCTTCGGTTTGCGTTTCTTAGCACCCAAAACTACTGCTGAAGACAGTAGTAGTAGTAAATACCAGGGCATACCCAAGTATTGCAGGTAAGACGTACCACAGTATCATTTTAAAGACTGAAGTGCTTCTTTTTGAAGAAGCCAGAGTACATAATTGAACAGAGTTACCATCATTAAAACACAATTAAGGTTGTGAAGCCCTTGAACATCTTAAATTGTGGCTTGATATTGTATTTGATATTATATAATTTATTAATATAATATAATATAATATAATATAATATAAATTGATGTTATATAATATATATTGTATTTGATACAATATTTATCAGGCTTCAGAACACATAATCACATCTATGACCATCCAGGCATGTTTTGCTTGCTCACTAGGTGAGATTAACTCTCTTATCAAAGCTTAATGCAGCCAAACTAACCACTTCTGTATATGACACCTTAATAATTCAGAGGTGAAAGAATAAGGACTGAAGTTGCATAGAAGAGCAAGCCAATGAAGTGACAAGAAAACACACACACACTTATGTATTTGTTTAGAAAGATGCTTTATTTTTTGCTGATAATGAATAATGGAGCTAATATAAAATCCTGACAGGCATAAACCTATTGAAAGCTTTCAGTACTGCAATCTAGAGGAGACTCGCAAGCAATAAATTGAACAATGTTAGTTTTAGGCAAGAAATAATATTTTAAAATCCAGAAAGAAAGGCAAATGCATCATTCATATGACTAATATTTGAGGTATTTGGAAGGTGAGTTCACATATTTCCTGTAAGTTTGCATGGGTTTTGTTAAAAGTATAAATGACCTTCAGTAAAAACTTGGTAACTTTTTCAAATTCTCCTTCTAAATTTAACTTTGACATGTATGCTTGTTAAAATACAATTCATTGCCTGGGAGTCTGGTCTGAAATACCAGTATCTATCATAAATGCTTGGCAATTTTTCAATGCATCTGCTTTCAGACACTGGCACAGGATCAGCTTCAATGACTAGGTCAAATTCAGGTGTTGGCAAAGGACACGGTGGGCTTTAATTTCAGGTTTGTGAATCTGCTGATGAATCTGCTGTGGTTCAAAAGATCTATTCTGGTTTTCTCTTGCATTTAGAAGTTGAGTCAGAAAGATCTTGTGAACTGTACCTAAATAAGAATAAACGTTGCCAGCCTTACATGTGGATGGCTGTAAAAGTGCTGCGTTAGTTTCTGTGTTTTGTTTATCCAGATAGGGCAGACTTGTTCTAGAAGGGAAACAAATTCAGCCACTGCCATAATTTCCTCCCTGTAAACAGAGCAGGTTTTTAACATTAGAAACTCAGTATTATTTAGCAGATTTTTTGCATGCTATGATGCTAATTGTTATACTTTCATTTGTTATACACAGCACATGCATGCAGTAAGGTCTCTGTTGCTCATCAGCCAGTTAGGAGATGAACACAAACACAATCTGTCTGCCTAAATCAGACAATGGGGATCAAACCCAGAATTCCTTCCAAATTTAAAAGCAGAAGCTTTAAAATGGAGCAACTGACCCAGTAGCTCAACAGATTTGAGGACTGTGGTTACTACTGCATTTTGGAGCTGAAGACTAAACTTCCAATGCTACCAATGCAAATACCACAATTTCCAAACAGTATCTACTGTTCGGAATAACAGACAGAGAATTGTACCTGTTGTAGAGAGTTTGGAAATGGGGAAAAACATCTCTTAAAGTGGTGTAAAATCTTCATAATTTATTCCTAATCCTGCCCCTGCTGCTTCTTCAGATAATTGCTCATTTTCATATTGCCCTTCAGAGAGCAGCACAAACCCCTATTTCTTCCCTCTCCGTCTGCCTCCTCAAGCTCAGCCACCAGTGTGGGAGTTTCACAGGCTCTCCAGGCAGTGCTTTCCAACCCTTGGGTTGATATTAAAAGGCAGACAGAAAAGCTTCCTGTGTTTGAGATGCACTGGGAGCTGTTTTCAGCCATCATCAAGGAGCAGCTTGATGGGTGGACAAAGTATATGGGCATATGGGGGGTGTGAAGTGGGTAAATGCCATCAAGACTACAAATCTGAGAAGCGATTGTTTCTGAGGGGGTGTGGACTTGATAATATAGATCACTTTTCTCTGCGACTGCAATGCAGAAGTTTCTTTGTGCTGAGCTTGGTACTGACATTGAAATTGATGTGTGGCCTTTAGGTGAGTCACTTAATCAATGTGTTTGTAAAATGAGGATAATAACATTTATTTACCTGCCTGAAAAGCATGTGGTAAGGGCAGACTAGTTAATGCTGTAAAATGCTATTTATTAACAACTGCAAGTACTAACTCGACTTAAACCCCTCCTTGACTGGTAACTGAAATAGCTGAAGAACAGAATATAAACCTGAAATGTAAAGGTGATAGAGGTCTCAGCTGAAGTGAAGGCTGTTAATCCCCTTCCTTTTCATTGAGCTAATTGTGCTTCAACTGAGGCAATAAATACATAAAAAGTCTCGAGCATAAACCTGCTTTTACTCAGAAACAGAATAAGGGGGAGTACTGTGGGATTCACACTTGATTCACTGTGTAACACGCCACTGATAATGGGTCAAGGGAAGAGCTGGGTGCACCACAGGAAAATCCATGTTCCAGCCTCTGTCTGGGGAAGAAGGTGCACTCAGGTGCCCCAAGAGCAGGAAGAGCACTGCCAGATAAGACAGAATTAGATGCATCATTACCATTTTCAGCCCAATTAACATCCTTGCTTTTCAGGATTAAATAAGGTCTGTATCTTGCCTTCAGGTAGGGCAGGTTTAAAAAAATAAGAAGTCCTGAGGGTGATGAGGATGTATATAATTCTGTAGAGCAGCATGAAGTGGATTAAGAAATGAACTGCAGTAAACTGGCTTATCTATGAGCTGTGCCTTGAGAACTCTTCTGAGGCCTCAGCCTGCCACTGCTTCTCCCTCAGGTGTTTCTCTTGGAAGGCAGGAACATCAGGTGTATCTCCTAGGGGCTGAAAGATCAGGTCTTCCAAAAAGAATTCCTTTTGCCATCTGTAATGCTTCCAAGAATCCAAACCAATCATGTTTAGTTAATGTGGTAGTTAAACAGCCTTAGGTTTCTCTAACAACTGTTGTAAAGGGTCATAATTTGATCCTTCCTTACAATGACTGAAAGCTAACTAGCAGGGTAAATACCTCTGACTTTATTAGAACCTGGGTGGGATATCTGCTTCAGGAATATGACATGTAGCTCAGTTTAACTGCTTGGTATTTTCAAGATGAATTTGCTGGAAATTAATCAAAGACTCAAGAAGCAGAGAAACAGACCATGATTGGTGATATTTCCAAGAACATATCAGGAGTTACAGAAATAAAAAAAGGTGTAATCGTTAACTCTGGAGTGACCTGCTTTGCCTATCTCTATGTTACAGCCTTGCTTTCCCATTATCAAGTTCTATAATCAAAACTGAGGGCAAACCCAGTCTGGGAAGCAGACAGGCGGCTAGAGCATCTCCAGAACATCATTGAAAAACAAAACGATGGGTGCTTGGCAGGGAACCTGTGACACTGGCAATACTGCTTGGCATACTGGCAGCAAGTCAGCTTACTTCATGTATTGGAGCGGCTAAGCTTTGCAGTGAAGTAGTGAAGTACAGATGCAGAAACATTTTGCCATCTTCTGTAAAAGAGTTCTAGGAGATATTGTGAGCCACTGCACACTGGTCTGCTACCCAGAAAGAAATGTCATGCAGATGCAAATCGTTGCTTGGCTTAGCGTGTTAATAAGGTCAGAAACAAAGAAGTGCCTCTTCAGGGCTCAGACTTAAAAAGTGGTAGCTGTAGGACATTCAAAATAGAATCAAACATACTGAAATCCAGACATTTAACGGATGAATTTCAGAGAAGGAGACTTAAATACAGAAATTAAGAATACAGGATGCTGTAGGTTCATCAGGTTTAAAAGACAGCCTCTCAGGGGAGTTCTGCTATGGTAATACATGGGCAGAACCCTGTCACTCAGACTGCACTGAAGAGATTAGGTAGAGGCAAGGTCCAGCAACTGTTGTCCCGTGGGAGACAGTACCACTGGATATAAAGGCACTGGCTATCTGCCAGTCAGCGAGTGACTGGTTAAAAATATTTCTGGGAATGCTCTGTAATTTAATGTTCCTTTCAGGTTTTGATTATCTCAGCCTTACAGAAATATCAAATTCTAAATGAGAGAAAAAGCATCTGAACTAGCCATGGCAAAACATCTAGCACTAGCAATGTGCTAAGTATCCAGGGCTAACAGGGATATCATGGAAGTGCTCAAGGCCAGGCTGGATGGAGCTTTGAGCTACCTGGTTTAGTGCAAGGTGTTCCTGCCTACGGCAGGGGGTTGGAACTGGATGAGCCTTAAGGTCCCTTCCAATCATAACCATTCTGTGAAATTCAGTCAGAACAAGCCAAAGGAACTCAAATTCATATACAAAATCCTAGTCACAGATTATCCTTGGATTACCTACAGACCAAAAATAATGCACAGACAAGATTTCAAATTCATAAGAAATATTTTAAACAACTGGAGAAAAAGTTTCTAAATGAATGAGTGCTTTGTATTTCCCTTCAATCCTGGAGTGGGTCACGGTTAGTAATTTAAATAATTACATCATATTTTTGGTTACGTTTTTGTTTTGAAAAATTGGCCAAGTTCTTCTATACTTCATCACTTTGTGGTGGTGATGATCTGGAGATGCCCATTCTATTGAAAAATTCTACAGATGGATTGCACTTCTTATCAGGAACAGTGGATCCTTAAGTGGATTTCAGACAAGCACTGTGACCAGATCCAGTGATCAGAAGCTTCTTGTTTGCCTTGCAATTCTGGCAGTTATCCCCAAGTCACATATTTGGCAGTTCATAAAGTCTAGACATCCATCTACATACACTTTAGAGAATACGAGTATCTTATTTCAGCAGCTGAAAGTCACGTAAGGATACATTTATTACCAAGTTCTTAAGGATATATTTCACTCACAGTTGACTGAACTCTGGAAAGTGAGTCAAAAATTATTTTAGATTGAAAAGAAGAAGGCATTGTAGTATACATCTTAAACTGTGGTTACACAGTGATTCTCTTTGTGTTGGGGCAGAGAATACTTGAAAGGGCAAGAGTGCCCCTTTGGAAACAAAGATACATGGGTCTGGTGATGTACATACAGATCTGGTGATGTACATATCCTCTTCTTCCCCACCAAGAGTTTCACATGTGTATTGCAGGAGGAAAGGAGATTCTTGCCTCTATGTCTAGGCCACAGATGTCCTTGGCACTGCTCATCTCAAGTTCTAAGGTTCAAGCACATAGGTAAATTTTCTTACTAAAGTGTTTTCTGCCATTGCAGTGACATCACTGCAAAGCCAGTAATTCAGCAGAGGATTATACGAAGTCCAGAACAACAGTGGATCACATCATCTGAGCTTACTTACTCAAAATTCCTGTGTTCAATTCAAATTCTCTCTAAAAAGAAATAGATGCTGTTTTGCTTAGAGAACAACCATATATTTTTACAAAATCTTGTTTCACTTTCTGTGTTTTTAAGTCATGAGACCTTGTTATTCCAAGCAAGCAAATTTTAACCAAGAAGAAACTCAGTTTTCATTGATACAGCAGTGAAGTATGTCATTCTGCCAGCAAAGATAGATTCACTGAGTGTTATGGTAACTAATATGTACACTGGAAAAGGAGATTTTCCATCCACCTTTAACGAGCTATTCTTAGCGCTAGAAATACTTCCTAACCCGTGATGGGAGGAGGAGATTTAAGCTTACCCTGTCAAACTTAACAGACCAAAAGTGTTACAAGAAGGGGAATTCCAAGGCATCTCAATTATACAGCACCACATGAAATAATTATATTTGGCTACCCTTTAGAAGGGTATGTTCTTGAGGGATAACTTTTATGTACAGCTCCTCCAAACATGACCACATTCTGACTGTGCTGGTTTTGATTTTTAAATAGCTCACCCAGCTATAACCTCTGCATATTAGCTCTAACTATGAATGACAATCTTGTATTTACACAGAGACCATGCTCTTGGAAGATTCTTTTTTTCCTTAACTATTCAGGTTTACAATGCAAGACAAAAGAAATCAAAAGCTTTGTTGAAACTTCTTTAACATAATGGAAAGGCATCAGAGAAGATTTTATACTTTTTACTAATATATGATGCAAAGGACTTTTTAAAAAGAATTAAGAAAATAAAACTCATCAAACCTCTTTCAGTCAATATGCATACTTGCACTCAAAGCAGTATATGAAGTACGTTAACCTGAAAGACACAATGTACCCGATTCAAATCTCTTGAAAAGACTTGTTTTCATGTTCCTCAGTGTTGAATAGGTTGTAAAATCAATGTAATTAACTACAGAAATACAATAGAAACCACCCCAGTTCCCCATTATTGTGTCAGTGTCAAAAGAGGTCTTGAAATTTATGAGAAATTAGTCCCCAACATAAAAATGAAATCACATGAACAAGCAGGACAAATTCTAACAAGTGACATGCTAAACTTCAGTTTATTCTGAAGATGAAAAACTAGGGCAAGACACATGACTGATTTTCTAAGTTCAACTTGAACAATAGCTCTAGATCTAAGAAAAACAGTGGACTCCAGGTGATACTATTTCTTATTGTTAGCTTTTTTAAAAATACAAGTATCTATACTTGTTCTGTAGAAAGGAAATCAGAAAAACAAGAAAACAGTTATTCTTGTTATTGGCAGTGTTGTTGGTTTTTTTCTTTTTACATGTATGAATACCCATGCTTTATTTTACAGAAAACGAATAACTTCTTGTGTGACTCCTCACAAAACCAGGGAAATATTCTGATAACACTTGTATTGCATATTCCAGTCCTGTCCCTAGACCAACATGCAATGAGATCACAGAGAAACCAGAAATGCTATCAACCTCATCCACTGGCATGGGGCTCAGTTTTCTTCCAGGTAACTTCAAATTCCTTAATGGTATCAATGCAATGTGACTTACTGTAAAAAAGAAGAGAAAAAAAAAATCACATTAAATCAAAGAAGAACTGGACAGTGATAAGGAGAACATAAATATGCAAGCAAATAAAGTAAGGATAAAAGTCCTAAAAAAAGAGTATTAATCTTGGAAATTACAAATTTAATAAAAGCAGTATTTATAGAAACAGAGCTCTTATGGAAATTCCTAAAACATGAAAGGAATTACACTGGAGAAATCAGATGAAAAGTTTTATTTCAAGCAATGTAATACAACTCCAACACAGAGTTCTTCGGAAGTCTTCATGTAAATATTATTCAGAGCTGCGAGTAACCCAGCCCCAGCAATTTGGAAATAAAGATCATAGTGTTAATAACTTGTAGTAGTGCTAGAGTGGGTTCAATCTACCGGAGTATACATCTTGGTAAGCATAGAGACAAGATTAAAAGCAAGTCTGCTCAGTTAAAAATACAATGAATGCGTGTGGTATCCTTTCCTAAGAAAAGGATAACAAATAAAGAGCTAATCATGCTTTTTCCTCACTTTCAGGTTACCTAATATATGTTCCCATTACTCAGCCCTTTTAAATGTTAAATATATTGGATAACTTAAGAGAGATGGATATACACTGTGAATGTCTTTCAATGGTATGATTGGGATAAGAATTTGATGGTACAGGAGGTTATGTTCCTTGGCACTCGAAGATTCCTGGATGACAGGAGAAGTAATCACAGTTCACAGAAATTAGACGTATGGACAAAAACCTAATGAGCGAGGTTGTGAGTGTATTTTGAAATGACAACTGATTAAAGAAAAAAGAAAATAGAACACAGAGTTGAGAAGGATAATTTAAGTTTTTGTCATTATGTAAAACATACAATCTGAATACGAAGAGAATTTTGGTGGGTACTGCTAAACTATGTACTTTTCAGTTAGACACACAAGTTATTTAAAGCAAGGGAAGCTCAAACACCCTATTTAAAATCACATAGGTAATACTTGCCCTTAAGTTCTGCAGAGAAAGATTTTGTGTTCAGAGGATGATGGTCCTGATTTAGAGAATGACTCAGCTCCCAGGATGGAAACCTTTGTAAGTTTTTCTTGTGCATGTGTTGAAACAGATCACAACACAGGAGTTATGGATGAGACAACTAAAGGAGTGCATAGGTCAAGAAACACCAGATAATTCACAAACTGTAAGAGCAATTCAGTATTTTAAGTGTGTGTAGCTGAAACAGGAGGAAGAAACAGAACAAATAATTCTAACAATCTGGACGATGACCTTATGAATGGAGAAATCTTTTCCTTTGCATAAATTAATGCCTTAACCTCAAAGCCAGATAATGACCAATAGCAAAATGTCAGGGGAGCGCTTAGTGTGGTTTGCAAGACTACATTTTAATGGAGGTGAGACATGAAAGACTTTTGAAATAGGTGTTATCACTGATAGGAAAAATGTTAAATATATATAATGTTGATATTAAGGCAAAAATATTTGTAACAGCAATTTTGCCTAGAAAACTGTGCTATGAGAGTTACTTTGACACAAAGTAAATTGCACATGGGCTCAGGATACCTTCTAGTCTACATATTGTCACTTATCCTACCACAGTTATTCATATTTCTGATTCTTGAAGAAAAAAGAACTGTAGTAAAGGAAGATATAAAAATATTTGCAACTATTCACCAGGACAGAGATTTAGAATACTTAAATATTTCTATGGCATACTGATCTAGGAACAGCTGGTTAATGTAAGAGAATAGTGCACAGTCAGCTGATTTGCTCATGGCCCCATCAGTCATAGATATAAGGCTTTTCATAACCTGTGTCAGAATACTATCATAAATTTGGCAAATTCTGCAAAACCAAAACAAATTGGAAGAGATACCGGAGGCAAAGTTTTTTATATTGTATATTGTAAAACTACTAAATTGCAGCAGACTGTAAAATGTGCCTTTGTACTGCAACATTATAAATGTTTGTGTTGTCTTCCATTTACAGATGGTTTACTTGAGTATCTAAATGACAAATCTGAACTTAACAATGCACCAACCTCCAGTTTTATACAGCTCTGCTAACTACGTGTTTCAGCAGAACTACTGTGAATGTGAAAAATCCACCACTGCTTTCTAACCTGTCTCCTGGATTCTCCACTAAGGAATTACAGTTTTATATTGTTGAAACTACTGATTTTAGTAAAGTTAATGTTTGTCTAATAATGGAATAAAATTGCAGAGGATGGCAGGTATCTGCTGAAAGGCCTTGAGTAAAGATATTCAAACTAGCTGGGAATCAATGACATGGAAGGAGATGGTGTAAGGAAGAGGTTTAAAAATAAAACTTAACCTACTCAAGAGTGAAGTATTAGATGCCCCAACATGAACATCACTGTTCTTGTGAAGACCTCAGGGGCTGATGACTTGTCATGCATAGGAAGACTTATAAACGTGCCAACCTCAGGACCTGAAGGCACACTGGAAAGGCGACCATACCATTCAGAAGGGTGAGACTTTTCTATATTTATTTGTTGATTTGTTGGACTGTTAGAATATTTACTGGGCTAACAGTAAATTCTTGGTACTACCTATATGCATGGTACACCAGGTTGCGAGTGTAACAGAAACAAATTAGTGGACAATGTGGGCAAACCAAATCCAACCCTTTTCTAGACATGCCCACCCTGCTCCTAGAAACATCCATCCTGCTCTCCTTTTAAGCATAAACAGCTGAGCTGAGGGAACAGCATATTCAGCAGGGACTTCGTCTCTGAGGCATAGATTCTTGCAAATCAGTCAATTCCAGCACTAGCAACTGCCTACTATGAGGGGATGTGTAACACTGTACGAGCTTCAAAAGGAGGACAAGGATTTTCAAGGTTGTATCAATGGGATGACTGCAAGCCAAAAGAAATCAGAGGTACATTAGAAACAGAAGATGTTGTCAGGCTCTGTTTCAAGTTTTGTGCACGGTAGAGGTGGGCAAGCCTTGAAGTAGGACCATGGTGCATTTAAAGAGCTGTAGGGGATGTCTTGAACATAAAAATGCATTTAGGTTTAGGGCCCATAGACACTGGCACAGTACGGAATGAGCTAGCAACCCATATGAGGGAAGAAATTATTTAAAAGACACTAAAAAGAAAAATAAAGAATTCATGAGAGAGTATGACTCGTAAAGTGTTCTTTTCATCAGCATTTACTCTCAAATAGCCTTCTTTTATCAAAAGGGGAAACGGAATGACAAGGTAAAAAGAAGCAGAAAAGTAGTCCATGAATTTATGCAGTGGCAAGAGATAATGTAGTAAGGAAACAGCCAGACCTAGCACAAACACACATATGGAAACAACACGAGAAAGCTGGAGAAGAAAATCAGTACTGGGACTGTATTTCCAACATGCCCCCTACCAGATCACTATCTGAACATTGGCATAAGGAGGAAGGCAATTGAATGCTTAAGCCCCTTTACAGATGCCAAAGCATGACCTGATCACTGAGGATGGCCTGCTGTCCTGGTGGAAATATGAGACAAGTGGAAAATGAAGAGCCTGGATGTTGCCTGAGAAGATAATACAATGCAAAAAGACTGGCATAGGCTGTCATCTGTGCAGTGCAGAAGGCTATTCTGATTAGGCTGGCAGAGGAAGAGAATGAAGCGCTAACAAACGAAGAAGCTGAATATTCAAGCAGGAAAAACCAGAACTGCTGTGAGAAGCGTGACTGCTGATGCATGATGACCTGCTGCAGGAGCTGACTGCACAAATGGGAGAAATATCTGCACCGACTGTCTGGTTAAACTAAAATCAGACTGGCCAGTGATATCAAGCACTTCCTGAGTAGGATTAGGTGACCGAATCCAACATCTAGGGAGAATTTTGAGAGATAAACAAAAGGCTCAAAGAGATAGCAAAATGGAAGGGTGTTTGAAACTGAGGAACACTGACAGTCATCAGCCCTTAAACTATTCTAATGGAACTGGTGTCCCATTGACTTGGAAAACCAAAAGCTACTCATACAATGCATGATTATAATTAATACCTGGAGGTGAAAAATTATGTGTAATTGTAAAGATTGTTATTTGAATTAAAATATGTTTAACTCTGTTACAAAGGAGAGATGGAATCAAAGCAAAAAAAGATGGAGGTTTACTAAACTTATCTAATAACACAAAGTGCTCTAAGTGCTCTAAGAAGAAAAGGTGAATCACAGAGGTATAAAACTACTTCCTATGGAAAACAATACTGCATACCATACAATCACATATGGTTATGGATTGCATACATTTAAGTGTAGCTCATTGGGACTGTGAAGACTGCACCTTTATTTATTGTTCTGGGGGTATTTTAAGACATGAAAAAAATGGTGGAAATCAGGGTCCCTAAACTGATAGGGTACAAAATGCTACTTATAATACACAACCTTGCATGATTATTCAACTAGAGCTAATCAGGGAACTTTGGAGATCTATAGCTATCACATTTGTGAGATGAGAGATATGCATTTATAAAGATGGATTATGGAACATGATTGGTGTTCTTCATGGTCTCTTTAGGCAGATTCCAGAAAAACAACAGCTCAAGACATGCATTATATATGCAAGAATATTATCATCCTTTCAGTACTTAAAAGGGGCCTATAAGAAAGATGGGTAGAGACTTTTTAGCAGGGCCTGCTGTAATAGGACGAGGAGTGATGGTTTTAATCTAAAAGACAGGAGATTCAGGCTGGACTTGAGGAAGAAATTGTTTACAATGAGGGTGGTAAAATACTGGCACAGGCTGCCTGGAGAGGTGGTGGATGTGCCATCAATGGAAACATTCAAGGCCAGACTGGATGTGGTTCTGAGCAGCTTGACCTAGTTGAAGATATCCCTGGTCGTTGCAGGACTGTTCTGTGATTAGTTTTCAATGCTTTGGCATTTTCTTAGATCAGAATTTGACCCAGATGTGATTATGAAATTGCTCCAGTCATTGTGCTGCTCTCTATGTAGGATTCAGTTATGTTCATATACATCCAAAAATCACTGTGGACTATCTTACAGTGTGTAACATGCCCAGTGATAGACATATATGCAACATAAAGATGCAAATTACACCACTGCCTTAAAGGTAAGACTATGGTCTCTGAACTTAGCTTAACAGCCTACTGTTGTAATTTTAGTTGTTATACTAGCTTCAGTGATTGTACAACGATTATACTTCATTATACCCTCAGACCCTTAAGTGTCACAAAAGACCATGAAGGATAAAATTGTAAATTTCAAGAGCCTTCCTTAAGTCCTGTTAAGAAGCCCTGAGTCACAGGAGAGTTTATAACATCTTTGCTGGAGTTCTGTTACAATTAGCCTATGTTTAGCAGACCATGTATCAAAGTGGGGAATTTTAGCCTGGTACGTGTGATTTTTTGTACTGCCATTGCTTGCCTAGTGCCTGGGTGACTATTGCTAAACCCATCTGAGCTTGTGTCTGTGAATGCTGCTGGGGTAAAAGATTTGACAGCTCCAGGCATTCCCTGCATGGCCAACAGCATCCTTAATGTCAACTGCATCTGGGAGAGGCTGTTGTGCAGTTGTCAGACTTCAGCTGGAACCTCAAAATTGAGAAAAGAGACCTCTCCCATGAACATCAGGCTATGTCTGGCCAATGCCTTATCATAGCACATATGACCTCACCTCCCTAAGGAAGACTTAAACTGTCAACCTTAGGACCTAGAGGCACACTGGGAAGAGGGGAATGTTAAGAGAAATTACGTAGGTGCTAGAAAGTTTTCTGTACAACAAGTTAAATTGCACTATTAATCAGGGTGGTGTGTTTCAGGGAGGAATGTTAAGACTATGCAATCAGCCCTCAAGAGCCCTCCTAGGTAAGGTTATTGCTCAGGGATTTTAGGAAAGACGTGGCAATGAACAACATAAAAGCCAAACTGCTCCTGAAGCTGTGGTATTTCATTGTTAATCCTAAGTGTACTGGATATAAACCATACAATATCTGGTTAGTGTTGATAGGCTGCTTGTTTAATAGCAATATATTGTTTTGGAGGCCACTGCAATAATAGCAGGAATATTCCTCTGGGACAACTATCCTAGAGAGCTCAAGCTACTTACTTCTTAAGTGTTAAGAGATAAACATACATTGGAAAGACAGAGGTGACAGTTACCAAGTATTGTGGGTATGGCATTTAGGAAAGAGTTCCAAATGTTTTTTATTCTTCCCCCAACACAGAAACATATATGCAAATACAAGGAAAGAGCAGTACTGGCAGTTGTAAAATGTTGTTACTACTGGCAGTAATCATTTTTGAGAAATACATACAGACGGCATAAACATAACCGAGTATATACAATGTTCAAAAATACTCTATTCCTAAAGTTTTCCTGTTTTTTGTACCTGTGAAATGTTTCATAAATTCTTACTTGAAAGTACAGAGTTTCTGCTAAACTAAATCATTTCTTTTAGTGAGACTCGGTCATTTTCACAAATATTGCTCGAAATCTCCTGATATGTTTTAACTGGTATCACATGGTGAGGTGTCCTGATTACTGTGTAAACCACTGTGGAAGATACTTACATTTTCTGATATTCTATTATACAAAATAAGGACACCAAATCATCATATATTGCAACACTGGGAAAGCAAGAAGCAGTTATTATCTAGGACTTCCAGGTTGCTGGAATGTGTTTTCATTTTGCTCTGCATGGTAAGTGCAAATGCCCTTCCCATCAACTGCACTTACTGGAATTTGATAACCCTGAAACCAGGTTTTTGTATTTCAGATTGCACATTAATTTTGATCTGGGTTTTAGTATTTGGGATTGCATATTAATTTTGATCTTTAAAGACATGTTGTTATTTAAAGCTCCTGATACCATGACAGGGCAGAGGTTAAGACCTTAAAAGACAGTCTCACTGAATACCCTATATTTCTTAAAAGTACAAAACCCAAAGCCAAAAATGAACACTGACCATTTCTTTTCTCCTATGTGTCTCACTCTGGAGAATTCAAAGATTGGGGTAAATAGTTTGTTTAATCCCCATTCCCAATGTTTGAGCTGCCTGAGAAGGCCACCAAGATAAATGATTTTCTTTGTTTTTCAGGGGGGATATTTGTATTGGATCTGGATGACAACTGTGCCATGAATTTCTTATGGATTCTGGAACAAGTAATAGAGGTGAGTGTAGCTAGCCAATGTGGCAAAATAAGCTAGTTTTCTTTCAAACCTGGAACTCCATTTTGTGTTATGTACTGAATGGGCAGAAACCAGCCCAAAGGTGGGAAGGTTCAAAGTATACCATATCATGCTCAGATGCCTGACACCTCCATAAAGGACAGAAGGAATCCCTCAAGAATTCCATTCTTCTGGAATAATGAAACACAAATAGTTTTGAACAGCTGCCTCTGTCCATGGCATCTTTGTCGTCTTTTCAAAATCAGTGCAAATATATGTGATTCAACCTGGACGTACTGCACAGTAAGATTAACCATTTTTCTTTCTTCAATGCCTTACAGATCTTGAATGTTCTTTAATCCAAAATTTTGATTTCTATTTGAACTTTGTATATTTTAAAAAGTCTAAATTGATGTTACAATAACTATACAGTTACTGCTCAGCATTGCTATGCAACATTTTCAAGTGTACATAACTTAAGCATGAGCATCCTTTAAAAGACCAATTTATAGCGGATTGATAGACTCCAGCTTCAGTGGTAACTGGGTGCTAGACACATGCCTTATACACCACTCTTACATGATTCACTGCTGTTCCCCAAAACCAGCAGTTATTGCAAAGTCCTCCACTTCCTATTTCTACTGGCAGAAGCAGCTGCCAGCTTTCTTTCAATCTCTGACAATGTACAAAGACATATTCAGCTGTTGAAACAATATTCACTGTTTGACCTGCCATTTTGCCTCCAGGTAGAGGACTAAATGGCAGTGTCCTGACAGCCAACCTTAGCCTTTGAGTCTCAGCTAAATCACAGTGTAATAGATGATCACAATAATATATGCCTTAGTATCGCTGAGTGACAAATCAGGCAGATAACATCACGTCCAAGCTGTGAACTGGAACATGAGTAGGTACAAACGGTATGGTGATCAATTTCCCAGATCACAATGTTAAATATAGCATTTGGGCTTTGTCTATTATAGGAACAGGGGCTACTTGCAGAATTTAACTTCCTGAAGCTAAAGGCTGCTTGGATGTGAGACTGGACACTGTGTCATTTCTACTTAAAATCTTCCAAGTGAAGGTTAAGGGGTTCCTGTCTTCAGGGAGGTAAAAGTCACAGCTATAGTCCTACCATTTACACAGATTGCTAATGCTGACTTATAAATCTGTCTCTTGTGTTTATAATAGATAACAGTGGTCTTGTGAACTTGCTTGAGCTTCCTGACTTGGCTTGAGTGACTGATACATTCATAATGTGCAAAGTATGATGTGGAAGCAAGAATGAGAAGATGAGTTGTTAAACTTTGGTTTAGCACATGCACTGAAATCACTGGCATGCAAAAAAATTTTGAGAAGCATAGGTAATTTTAGAAACAGTTTTTCAGTCTCCAATGAGGCTGAAGAAATGGGGGACACTGGGGGAAAAAAAGCAATCCTAACCTATTACAGCTGGATATGATAGGTAGCTCTGCTACAGCATAGATGCTACTTCTTTCCATCACCAAACAAAACTCACTTTGGCCTCTGGCTGGGGCAACTGCTATAGCACACTGTACGAGTACTGCCCCACTTGCTCTTAGCACAGGGAATACTTGTTTCACTCGCTAAGGAAAAAAGGATAAAAGTACTTGGATTTTTCCATGTGTGGTTAGAAACCGCTTCAAGGAAGGAAATATAGTGTAGTTAAACGCACACTGTTGATGAAAGAAATCATTATGGAAACTTTCACTGAGCCAATTTTGGGCAAAGTAATAAATGAACTGCCAGTGTTCGTTACATGCTGCGCTGTTATCTGGCAGACAAGAAGGGAAAGCAGCACTAAAATTCAGAGGAAGCCAAGATAGTGGAGATGAGTTACAAACTGAGGATAATAATTTAGGAGGTAGTTGTGGAAACGAGGTAAGGTATCTAGGAACTGAAAAGAGTTTATAAAGTTTATAAACGCAGGCAGAAAAGCATTCAAGAGAGAACTCTAAATAAATGTTCTCAGTACACAACTAAACAAAATAAAATTGCTTGTCCTTAAACAGAAGTGCTAAATGCTGGCCTAGAGGCATGGTTAGACCAGTGATTAGTTGCCTTGGATATTTGGTGGCCTATCAAAAAATGAGACATGCTGGTACTAGGTCAAAAATTTCCACAGTGATCTACCTGTGCTATTCAGCATTCAGAGCTGTTGGGATCAGCTGAATTAATCTACTTTGTTTAGGGATTCTTTATGTGTCTGGTAAAGCGACATTTTGTGATACAGATGCAGTGTTTATGAGCACTCAGGGATGCCCCTGGAGTCTTGTTTTGCTGAGCTTGTCTGTGAGCAAGCCAGCACCCCATGAAACAGTAGAGATATTTATTCCAGTACTCATGATGATACCACATCTGTTCAGAGGGGATTGGGGGGGTTTTGTGCTTGTGTGTGTGCATGGAACGCAGAATTCATCCAGCACCACACACACTAGGAAAGGCTTCAAAGGCACTAAGAAAAACTGGGGACCACTGAAGGACAGCAGAAGCAGACAGCTCGCTCCTGCTCACACTGCCCTAATGGGGAGGCTGCCTCCCACGAGCAGAGAACATCTTGTTCCTCACCTTGCAGCCTGCCCAGGTCCTTAGCAGCAGCATTTGTGGGCCGTGAGGATGATCAGGGGACTGGAGCACCTCCCATATGAAGACAGGCTGAGTAAGTTGGGGCTGTTCAGCCTGGAGAGGAGAAGGCTGCATGGAGACCTCATAGCAGCCTTCCAGTATCTGAAGGGGCCCTGTAAGGATGCTGGGGAGGGACTCTTCATGAGGGACTGTAGCAACAGGACAAGGGGTAATGGGTTTAAAGTGAAAAGGGAAACTCAGGTTGGATATAAGGAAGAAGTTCTTTACTATAAGGGTGGTGAGGGACTGGCACAGGTTGCCCAGAGAAGCTGTGGCTGCCCCATCCCTGGCAGAGTTCAAGGCCAGGTTGGACGGGGCTTTGAGCAACCTGGTCTAGTGTGGGGTGTCCCTGCCTATGGCAGGGGGCTGGAACTTGATGAGCTTTAAGGTTCTTTCCATCCCTAACTGTTCTATGATCTATGCTGTCCCGTTACCGCTGGAGCAGAAGCACTCCCTTCCCTCGCCTGACGAGTAGCCCCAGCCCGGCCCCTGGCACCCGGCTCTGTTCTGAGGGGAACAGCTCCTTCGCCCCATCTCGCCATCTCCCCCCGAGGGCAGAGCGCCGGGACTGCCAAACCAAACCCCTCGGTCGTCCGCAGGAACAGGACCCCCCAACACCTCCTTCCCTCAGCGACTATGGCCGCTGGGTCACTCGGAGCCCCAACAGCACGGCA
>JANRGW010025698.1:0-18298 GCA_024733675.1 Psilopsiagon aymara
CTGTTCTCAGGCCACAAGTCAAAAACACAGCGCTGCACCAACTACTAAGAAGGAGAAAAAATGACTGCTACTGCTGAACCCATGACACTTGTACTGCTAGATTTTAAGTACTCGCTTTGGGGCGCTGAGTGAGGATATCATAGAATAATCTGGGTTGGAAAGGACCGTATGATCATCGAGTTCCAACCCCCCTGCCACAGGCAGTGATGCCTCACACTTGACCATGTTGCCCAAGACTCTGTCCAATCAGGTCTTGAATGTTGTCAAGCATGGAGCATTTACTAGTTCTCTGGGCAACCCATTCCAGTCCCTCACCACCTTCACAGTAAAGAACTTCTTCCTTAAATCTATCCTGAATTTCCCTGATTAAATTTGAACCCATTATCTCTTATCCTATCCTTTTAAATACATCATAGTAATAGGCCTGTGTATCAAACATCAGTAAAAAGCTGCTTTCCAATCAGTTTATCAGTTAAGTGACTGCAATTATTAGGATCTTAAAATTTCTAAGCAAGATCCCCAAAACTTCCACTTTTCAGCCACAGAAAAACAGGCAACTAAATAGTCCCTGGATCAGGCAGTTGATCAAGGAGGGGTGGAGAAAACACTGGCAGAACTCTTCTGGGGACTTAGGTTGTTGCCTTTCACACATGAAGAGGAGAGAAGAGTAATAGTAAATATAGTCTGAACGTCACATTAATACAACCTGGACTGCATTGCATTTAAGTCATAGGAAACAATAACAATTTCCTTTTCTGATTCAGAAGTCACCTTTTACTGTCATACTCTTCTGGGTATTCTGCATTTTTGCGGCACCTAAATACCAGAATCATCAGCATAGAATCATAGAACACTTAGGGTTGGATAGGACCTTAGGATCATCTAGTTCCAACTCTCCTGCCATGGGCAGAGACACCCTGCACTAAACCACATCACCCAAGACCCCATCCAACCTGGCTTTGAACACCGCCAGAGATGGAGCATTCACAACTTCCTTGGGCAACCCATTCCAGTGCCTCACCACCCTCACAGTAAAGAACTTCTTCCTTATATCTAACCTAAACTTACCCTGTTTAAGTTTGAACTCATTACCCCTTGTCCTATCACTACAGTCCCTGTACACTACAGCATAAGAGTATTTGCCTGTAACCTCCGGCAGGCTGCCTGGAATTAGAGAAGCAGACCCTGGAACATGAGGTGGGGACAGGAGACAAGCCACACCTCTGGAGGCACCACAGAGGGAGCGAGGTTCCGGGTGCCATCTCTCCCCACGCCTCTGGCCCACCTACCTGCATGGACCACACCGTGAGCTTCCCCGCACTCAACATCAGCAGCAGGAGGACAGCGGCTCTGGCCAGCAGTAAGTGGAAGAACCTATCCCACACATCAAACTCCCTCAAGCACAGCTTGGCTTTCTCTTTGATACTGTCTCTTTCCAATTCTTCACTGTGCCTGGTTCCTGAAAAGGAAAAAAATATATATACATACATATAGAAATATCTATGCAGTAATGAAGATAAGGTGTAGTGAACTCATCTTTTGTTCTGCTCTGAAAGAGAATAAACACAGCATCACAAGACTGCCTACAGAAGCTAGCAATGATTTCAAACTGGCTCCATGCTATTCGTCATGAACCTTATGGGCATTTTTTATCTTTCATGGGTGGAAGTGGTACTAAAACTCAAGAAAAGATATAGCCCAGGATATGGTTATGATGCTGCAGGGACACCAGTAAGCATTTGCATGCACCAGGTCTTTGTAAGTGGTAAATGTACAAAAGCCATGAAAAATGAACTTTTCTATTAAGAGAATGATTTATACTGAAATAGCATCAGTTACAAGATTAACACAGTGGGCTCATACAGTAATGTATTTGTACCCATGGTCTTTTCTCTTTCTATGGCTAACTGTAATCAAATTGTCCATCATATCTTTTTCTGACCTGCCTTGTCATTCAGTTCCCACTCATAAATCACTGACGTCTCCAACACTATTGTCCTGAAGTCCTTGCACCTGTGGTATCCACTTTCAGCACTTCAAATGTCTTCTGTGTAAATGACAAGTTTTACATTATGGAAGTGATACTTATGCATTGTACTTCAGTAATCCACAATTTTGTGGAAAAAAATAATCTGAAAATAAACACTACTTTTGCTTTTCTGTACTTTTTGTTCAAATACATTGTAGGTAGACTTTTATCCTTTACCTGAATCGGGAAATCTCCCCTGATATCTAGCAAAACTGCTCCTGCTCATTTATGTGACATTTCTCAGACCAAAAAAAAAAAAAAAAAAGGACTACTAATTAGTAAAAGAATTCTCCTGACTTTAAATTATTAAGCAATTGAAACTTAATTCAAATGCATTCAGTGAATGCCGCAGTTTGTAATATTTGAGGAAATGAAAGGGAACAGAAAAATAAAAATGAAACAGCAAGCAGCAGGGTTGAGGTCAGAGTACCAATGCTAAAGGTGGAAGCTTGTATTTAAATACAAGAAAAAAAATTAAGAGTCTTGACGAACTACAATTTTGCACAGTCATAAAACCCTCCAAGTCTGAAGGTTCATATGGCCTTGTTTGTGATGTGACCAGTAACATTGCAGATGTTTGCATAGAATTACAGCTGAATAATTCTCCCTCCCTTTTAGTAGCCATTAGCTTCGCAAGCTGGGTTTATGGTGTTGGTACAGAAGTCTGAGAAATGGGCAAATGTAGGATACAAATCTATGCAAACTTGATGGAGTCTTACTGACAAAACATAGCAAATGAAGCATTTCCTGCAAAGGCAGATACCAGTACTTTATTTATTAATGTTATTTAACCCTGACAGTTCTGGCTGGCTTCAGTAGCTTCATATGGCTTTTTAACAAGATTTTGTATCATGCTGTTATGCTAAATGGTGATTCACAGAGATTGACATTGATTTCTACCTTTCTCTGTGAGCTGGCCATATGATGCCATCATACAAGGTTCCTGCCCAGACAGCCAAAGGTAGCCTGAGATGTGTCAGCGGTATTTGGACTCCTCTAACAAAATCCTCTGTCTGATTTCTCTGTCACTGTCAAGGACAGATGCTGCTGTGAGAATAGATTGATGAAGTAACAAAAAAACTCTGGAAGCTGCTTTTTGACTCTTTACCAAAGATTAGCAAGGAGGCATGTTTGTTTCTCAGTCCTGATGTCCATGTCTGAACTTGAACTTGTCACACTGTGTTAATGTGAAGCATATTTGGGTTAAATTATGGGTTTAGGCCTATATTCAAACCCAACTCATAAGTAGTGCTGGTAATAACTCATGTAACACACTCATGAGGATATTATGGATTATCTAAGGCAATTCTGGACTAAGTGGTATGAGGAAGAGATTGAATGGGTAAAGATAGTCACACACTTGCTTTCACTTCCTCAAGCATTTTTCTGAGCCAATAAATCTGGGCACTTACAGGAATAGGAAACCTGGATTTGATTTACCATAGCAATACTTCCAAATAAGTTATATTTTTAGTATGCTTGCATTTGAGTAGCTAGGTAGTAAGCGTGAGAAGAGAATAAAGAAGCATTGTTGCATCTAATTGTTTCAACTCGTCCATCCATGATTCATCTAAGTCTGTCAATTATTTTATGCTGTACCTGTAAGTCTTGCTTCGCAGACAATATGGAAACTCTCAACTAGAAAAGCAAAAGCCTGCTGTACGTATAAAATAATCAGTATTGCTCCTTTTCAAAGACACAAATTTCAACAGGAGATTAATGCATGCAATAAGGGAAAAAGCTGCATATTTTCCCTCTCCTCTTTCTGAGGAAATAGCTGCATTGATTCATCATTGTTTCACCTAGCTTTCAATTTTCACCCATATCCCATAATTTAGTAAAAACTGTTTCACCAAATAAAGAAAAGGAAAATAAAAAACAAATGAAAAATATAATTTCCCCAGTGCCAACTTCATTGCTGATACTTTATATGAATTTTATCTAACTGCTTTCTATTCAGAATAAAATCAGTAAACTTATTTTGCCTGAAGCAATCAGATAAACATAATGCCAAAAGCAAGGTGAATATTCTGCAGAGATGATAGGTAGAAGATGTAAATCAGTCATTCAGGGCTGGAACTAGATCAACCAGGGACTTACTCAAACAGCTTTCAAATCCTTTGCAGACTCTCCCCAGCTCTTGAAATATCAAAGATTATACTAAATACCAATATAGATTTTTTTTCCTGTCATGACTTTTTCAATCCAGTCTGGAAAATTCATTGTAATTAAATTATCTGGGAAAAAAAAGAATCACAACTCTCTTTCCAAAGACAATAAGGGTTGATTAAACATTGGGAATCAGAATGAAACATCTGCATGTAACGTATTCTCTTTGGCAATGAAGTTTAAAGGGCTATGAATGAAACACGTACCTATTAATATGTCTATGAATGTGTAAAATATGTCTGCATTTAAATTTAAGAGAGAGGAGTTAGTTAACAGAAAGTTGTTTTCTATTTTTAGCAATGCTCTTCATGTATTCCTTTTTCCTATAACTTTATCCAAATCAAGTGTACCCAAAGAGTGGCTAGTGAGCATGTTTCATTAGGTTAAGAGAATGTTAGGTAAAGAAAATAGCTAAAGAATATTCCTAATACGGTATTGCTCAGTCATGAGTAGTTGTAATTCCAAGCAAAAAATATTTATTCCTAATAGGTAAAAGCCTAGATCCGATTTTTAAACTTTTAAAAACATCACAGACTGCTGGCAGTGACAACAGACTTCCACCAGTGTCACATACCTGACCTGTCTTAGGATCCAGGGCCGGACTTAGCTGTTCATCTAACTTTTGTTTAAAGTCAATAAGGATGGAAACTTCCAGCAGCTTATATTCCACATTCATTGCCTTATTGTGAATTTTGAGATGCCTTTGAAAATGAAGCATCCCAGATAACTATTTTACAACCAAGCACACAATTTTTAAAGGAGTCCTGATCCTGGCACGTTCAGATTGATACCACTGGGTAACTACACACCTATAAAAACACCTTCATAGGCACCTAAATACTCAAGAACAGTAGAAATGAGTTTCTCAGTTATTTGACTCATAATTCATCCTGGGTTTAGTGCACCAGTCAGGATTTTGTATTCCCTTGTTACCAAAACTATACTAACAACTCCAAAAGTTGATCCCTTACCTATGGTCTAGTAGCCTGAGCTAAGTGGCTCTGGAAGTGTGATACTCAGCTATTTAGTTTTCAAGTTTATACCCTTATTATTTGTCACTTGATGATATGTTGATGCATTCTGTGGTGGAAGTGCCCTTCTCTACATAATTCCCTCTTTACAATTCTAAAAACCAAAATAAATAAAGCTAGAGGTACTTTGAAATTACCACTGTGGTTTCATATCATATCATTTCAGCATATAATTTTTTTAAAATTTCAGTAATAACCAACATTATTATTTAATGAGGGTGGCTTTGTAATGATCTAAAGCTACATGCTTATGTGGAGTATCCTTTACAATTAATAATCATTATTGGTTTAGGCTATGCTACAATTCACTAATTAGACTCAGATACCTCCTACTTGTTGGAAGGCACTAATGAAACACAATTTATGATCTGTAAATACCTTTTTTTTTTTTCTCTAGAAGGTACCTGAAGCAACTCTAAATAATTAAGAGGAAATTAAGTCTGAATAAGTTCAGCTCAGATTGCTGGATTTATCAGACTGAAGTTGATGATTCCTTTTTTTCTCCTCACAAGAAAAAAAACCCACAACAAACCAAACAAAATTCTAGCAGCAGCACTGCAAATAGCAATTTGTCCTCTGAAAGAAGAATCAGTACTCAAGCATGGACAGAAGCACAGGCTTTATGTCTTTCTAAACAGATAGTATGTATAATTATGGTGCATATACTTCCTCGGAAGATTAAAGAAGACAGTAACTGTGCAGGTGCTTGGCCTCGGTACAGAATGAAAGCATTATTAAGAGAAAGGTAAAATGCAGGAAATTAAGTCTGTCCGTCATTACTTTTAAAATCTAAACAATGCTTCAAACCACAAAAATAGTTATTTGAGCAGCATGCGTTATAATCTGGTCACTGATTTCCCAGTGCTTTATGGAATAACTCAGTATTATCAGCTGAATATTATTTAATCTTTTCTTCTCCTCCCCCCCCCCTTTTTTTTTGATACTTGTTTTTCTGTCGTTTATATCACGAGTGATCAGAACATTGTGCATGTTCCTGATTGTGCCTCTACCTCCTGCTCAGCTGAAACAGTAAATAAATCATGGGTGGCAAAAGCAATACCGGAGAACTATCAGACAGGGATCACTGCCACAGAAACTACATCCCACTCTCTGCAGGTTCAGTGAATTTCATTTCATTTGATACTGTCTGAAAAAGGTGGAATTCCTCTCCTGAAAAATGAAAAACCTCTAAGCAATGGGAAAGTAACAAAGGAAGAAGCAACCTAGACACCTGCCATGCCTTTTCATTAGACGCAGGACTGTCTGGTCCCATGGGCTCTGAGGCTGATGGTGTGGAATATTTCCATTTTCACTGCACCAAGAAAACTATATTTTCTTTTATCTGTTGTCCCTTTTCAGTAAGTGTGTCGTTAAGTAGCCTTTTCAGACATAGTTTCAGCCATAGTTTCAAAGCTGAATGCTTTTTCTAGTCCTAGTGATGTTGAAAACAAACCTGATACCACATCATTGCATCCACAAGTCTCTCTAGAACCCCCAAACAGCAGACATGCCACACAGTAACCTTGGAAACCTCACTATTTTGTAATTATTCATTTAGTAAAAGCTTTAAGTAGCTCAAAGGAAATGTCAGGCAAAAGAGCACTTACTGCACTGAAAACAGACAGATGACAAACCAGAGCCATGGACATTAAAAGGGCACTTGATTCTGATGGTGTGAGCAAATGCAGAATTAGACAGGAAGAGATCTTATGCTCTCTTTCACAAAATGAAACTCCATACAAATCTGCACTGCTGCTTAGAGAAACAGACCTCTTTTTGTGATACAAAAGAGAAAAATTAAGTGATTAGGGTAGATGCAAAAGAAAAATATTAAATAAGAAAATTATTTATTTTTCACTGTGTTGTATTCCATATTCTTAAATCAAGCTAATTTCATCTTTGTACTCTGCAAGGCTCTGCAGAAGTTCTGTGCTATAAAATTTCCTGTGCAATCATAAAACATTCAAGTTAAAAACGTACCATAGAAAATAGCAAAAGAAGTTATTAAATGGCACAAAGGCCTAAACCCATTTTTCTTCTTATGACACAAGTGTGCTTTCCACCTGTTATTTCTTATGATGATCAATATTACTGCAATCATTATGGCCATCCTTCCAGTGCGGATGACTATTTTTAATGAAGAGGAAAAAAAATTTTTTGTTATTTAAAATGCTAAAAAAGTCAGATAATTTTAGTAAATCTCCAGTAACATTATAAAAAATTATTAAACAAATTGTTGAGGTCTGCAGATTAATTCATTACAGTGCCCTTATTTTCATCTTAAAAACATAGATTTAAAAATTTGCATTGTGTGTGCATGTGTAAAACCCAAACAAAACCATGAGCAGTCTTCACTGATCTGCTGCAATAACAGCCTATCATTAATAACAGGCAAGAACCACTGGTGAATTCCGGCATTCTCATATTCCTAAACTGCCCCTGAGTGACAATCGTGGACATTAGGTTCTAAACTGGAGGACAGAAACACAGCTCTCAGGGTGCTTCACTGTGCGTCTTAACTCCTAACTGAGACAAGACTGTGCTTAAACTTGCTCTTTGTTATGCCTGGCATGGAAGGAACTGTGATGGCTGGGCCTGTGTGTATGGGTTGTCAGTCTGGTTGATTGGGAGATGAGGTGTCATGGGGTGCATGACACATATCCTTTTCAGTTTCACCAAATAGGCTATAAAATAAGCCTAAAATACAAAACATAAAATAAGCCTAAAATATAAAATAAATATAAAATATAAAAGATAAAAGATAAAATAGCCTAGCTCTTATAAAATAAGACACATCTTTGATTTCCTGAATTGTATAATGAAGGACAAATTGTGGCATTTGCAGTATCCAAAAAGAATTACATTGCAGGACAATGGAATTTCATTTCAAAATAAGTTATTACCAGCAACTAAAATTAAATTCTGTGTGTGTTGACAAATCACAAACTGTGTGTAAAGTTATTCAAAAGAAACATCACAAATTAATATAACCAAGTTTAAATAATGAATTATTGTTGAAACTGATTACTGAAGTTTAATAAAAATACTGGAGATAAGAACAGCTGCTTGGTAATTATTAAAAGAAGCTTACTCTAAGAATGAATCATTATTATTAGTTTATTAAACACTGTTTAACCGTTATGAGGAAATTCATTAGGTATTAGTTAAGTATCAAAGTAGTTGGCATTTAATAACTATATTGATTGATATCTTTGTTGGCCTAGTTCTAATCCACTATTCCATTTGTGTGTTTTATATACAGGATTACAGCTGGATTTTAGAATAAAGCTCTTTCCCTACAAAAATGCAGTCCTGTCATCTCTGACCGGGAACAAGAAGGGCATGAGGAGGTTTAACATACATGCAGAAATGATGCTGTGAGAGAGGGAATATGACAGCAGACTGATCCTGGGGCTGAGCCTAGCAATTGGGGCACTCATAGGGAGGCAGAGCTGATTGGTTGATTATAAATTTAACATGGCACAATCTTTGACAATCAGCCTGTAGCACAGATATTACTTGCTAGGAAGTGCTCCTTCTCTGGGACTTAAAGGAAGTCACTTCTCTTTTGAGAAAACAACATAGCTTTCAGCTCTAAGAGATCAGTGTAGCACCTGAACCTACTTCTCACAGGAGAGAAGATCAGCATTAGGAGAGATGGCAGATATCTCTGGATTTCCTCAGCCTAAAGGAAAAATTGAATCTTCCTTATACTGCCTTGCCATACTGGCACGTTTCTGGGCATGCACTGGATAATGAAGTATCTATGGGAATGAGGACTAACATACTTTGTGAGGGATTTTGAAGCTTAAGTTCTAGGTCAGGTTGCATTCTGCCAAGAATCTGCTTTATGTTTCCTTTTGTAGAACTGTGTCTGTGTAATACATGTACTCTTCTTTTTCCCAGAATGATTACAGAAATTACAAATAATATAACTCCATATCAAAATTGACATAAATTTTGCAAAATCACCTTCAAATACTTTAAAAAAGTACTATCAAACTGCAAGCAAGTAGTGTGCAAACATTTGGTCCGGAAGCATCATATTCAAAAACAGAAAAAAGAATTGTATAAAGATTGTACCCAATTAGTACTAACACTTCAAATATTTTGATTTGAAAAGCTCTTTGAAAAGAGCTCTTCCAAATCTTGTCTAAATTTCCTTTTGCCTGTAAAGAAACAAAATAATCTGCTTCTTAGACAATCTATTTCATTGCAAAGCTCAAACTGAAAAAAAATCAAACTACAGTGCCATCTATTAATACCACTAAAATGAAATGAAAAGCTTGCAGCTCAGAAAACATTTGAACCTTTTCACATGACCGTGTCTCCAGTAAGTATGGAAAGAACCATTTCTCTTCCTTAATTTATGTATTATATAGCATTTCAAAATAGCAACATGGCACTCAGACTGAAACGCTGCACAGAGGTTACTGAAATTCTTGTGTGATTATAGTCATTTGGCTTAGTATCAGCTAACACCACCTGAGGTATAGTATAATTACCCAAAACTGAAGTGCCTGTCATGTTTTATTTGTTAAGGATCTATCAACATGATCACTATAAATCCTAATTAACAATGATAGAAAAATGAGACGCATACATATGAATATGTGTAGGTATATACATTTGCATAGAGAAGTGTGTGGTGTATATAATATGTAGGTGTACATATATGGAGCTTATTTCTGTATGTAATATATATATAGTTGTATATTACTCAAAATACATACCATACATAAACCTATGTATAAAATATTTGGTAAAATTCATGTAGGTAGAAAGAGATTTTTCATATGTATATATACCTTTTAAAATATTATAAATATGTGAACGTATATTATATTTATGTCAGTGAATAAACTGCAGCCTGTTTGTATTTTGATATGACATAACAAGCATGTGGCAGCCAAACTAGAGCAATAAGAATAGCACTGTCTTAAGACTATGCTGGGAGCTCACCCTGATCATGTGTCACTGCAAAAAATCTCTCTGAATGTCATACAGGCCCACAAGTGTCACTTTTGATATCCAGAGGATGGATAGTCCAGATGACAGTGAATAACCTCGATTACTGTGAATAATCTGGCCCACTTGAGTGGGTGCAGTGCTAAGATTTGAAAAACAGAAGGTAGATCTTGTGATGAGAGGGTTTGGAAAGTGTGTACAATTGGTGAAGCAGTGGACTGAAAAATACCGTAGGCACATTTGGATTGATGGATTTGGATTGGTAATACATCTTAAAGGCATTCTTTTTTGCTGGAAGAAATACCTTTTTTCAGGAAGAAAACTTTCAGGAAGAGCAATGATGTGAATAGGAAGCTGAGCCTTAATGATTGAAGAGCAATACCTATATGAAGGTGTGTTACTATTTATCATTAAAATGTATTTTATTTTTACTAACCAGAGCTACACAAAACGAACTTTTCACGACACTGCTTTTTACACTTTACCAAGCAGGTTATTTGTGCTTCCTCAGGAATGTCAAGCTGAAAAATGACAGAAGACTGATGTCCTCTTTATTTGAATGTACTCTGTAAAGTCTGGGACTATGTTAAAGATTCTTGATACCAGCAATGCTGAGTATTCTGAGCTGTGTACAGGCTGAACTGTAACAGTGTTACTAGGTATTAGCATGGGAAAAAGGAAACAGCTTGAATCAAAGAGCAGATGTTGGCTGATGAAAGAGCTGCAGGTAATAAAAAGACATATACAGAAACAGACACTGTTTTTCAGGAAGCGCTATTACTCACATTTGCAGACATTATTCATATCAGCTGTGCGTCTTGCTCTCTTCTGGGAGCCTCTGAAATTATTTCACAGTACACACTTGGTTACAATGTTTTGAACCATGCAGGCTGCGAAGTGTGAAATAGACAGTTTCATGTTTGTGCCCCTTACTTTGGGAGAAAAAAACCCTGGAACAATGAAACCATACTTCCTCTCCCCTCCCTTCTGCCCCCGCCTCCTTCTTCCCCAGCCGAACTAAGCACCAAACCCTTTTCAGCTTCTAAGCAAGCAATTAGCAAAGGACTTCATGGGGCTATGAAGCTGCTGTTACTTTAGGTCCATAAGAAATGGGCATATAATACAGTAGCATATGAAAGCCTCAGATTATTTTTACATTATAAGGGGACAGATTAAGCCATTTTAATTTGCTAGGGATCTGTCCACTTGTTTATTATTTATATTACTCCTCTTCTGCTCCATGGAGTTTTCTGTTCCTCTGTAGAGGCGAGGGGCCCCCACAGAAGCATTCACTGCTTCTCACCTGAAACACCTGCTGAGATTCCATTGCCTATGACCCTTGACAGCTAGTGTTTTATTTTTAAGAGACTTTAAAGGGCATTTAAAATTACCCTGTGCCAAATGATGCTCTATTTCCCTGCTACTGCCCTTCTAATGGTGTCTACTCAATATGGTACAATATTCTTACATAATAACAAAAAATCAGCAAGGGGGCCCCTAAGTTAGTATGATTTACAGGAGCTGTACTAACCTGTCTGGTTTGAATAGTTCACAGGGCAGCTGCTTCCCCCAGTAGATGATAATGTTGCCCTACTTTCTTCTATTTCACACTGACCACAAAGAGCCACTGAAGCCAATGGAGCAGATGCTGGGGCATCACCTGAGTACTCCCTCCTGGCAGAGATTTCCTTCTGTCAGTAGCAGTCTTGATGCCCTGTGAAAGGAAGAAATTTCAGACATGGTAAGCATGTTCTTTACTTGGATAAGGAAACAAAGAAGGGCTATGTTTTGTTCCTCTTTGAGTTGTTTTTTTCTCCACATGACTAAGAATACCTTGCTTCTGCCACAGAAGTGTCATAAAATTTCTACCCTGTAGACTTGAGCAAATTCCTGTGCTTGCAAATTACCTTCATTAATAAGACTACACCCTTTTTCAGTCTGTTGTGCTGTATTGTAGATTCCTTCAGATGTGAAAGGCAAGAAATATCTACTAGGACACATACTGTAACAAAATTTAAAGAATAAAATTATATAGGGAGACCAGAGCATTGACTCTGAGGTAGAAGAGTATTTTTGTGTTATTTTCATAAAAAGGATAATTTTGTGGCCATTTGAAGTTCTATATCAGATTTTTATGATATTTTACTGATAATGGAAAGAGGATAGTTTGAGCTAAACCTCACCTACATATAAGAACAAAATCAACTGCATGAAGTTGTTGTTACGTCTTACAGATAAATGGATGGTTATAATGCAGCCAAGATAACTGTAGCATGCTTTTACTGAAAATGCAAAGTTGCAAACCCTGTAAACCATTTCCCAAATACACTGAAGTTTATAAATTAATAATATAGCGTTTATGTTCAGTATATTCTTCTTGCATTGTAACTGAAGTATACATCTAGAAAAGAGCAAACCAAATAATAAAAAGACAATATGGTATCATGTTTGGAAGCCTTTAGTCATGCACTGTTCAACTCAAGTTTACCACAAATAGCCATGAGTGCCAGGAAAGTGCTATGAAGACAGGAAGGGAGAGGGAATTTGTCTTTACATTTTTATAGCGACTCTACACTGCCAAAAGTATCAGCTCCTCTGTATTACAGCACCTCACGTGGCCCGTAGACTTCTTCAAGCAGAAGAGTTCTCTTTATTTAAAAGAAGTGTTCCCTCATTCCCAAATTTAAGGCTATCAATCAGACTATATAATCTCGGCATACTTACTTAAACTAATTTTTCAGTTACTAATCTCCAAAGGCTTGGGTGCCAGTCTTTGCCATCCATAACCACACTGAGTAATGCAGTATACCTTGAGTAGACCAACTAGTCAGTACATACTCAGAGGATGAAATATTTGCTAAAAGGGTGTCAGCAACTGGCCGTACATGAGTAGCATAAAAATATCCCACTGTAGTATTTTTCACACTTTTTTCAGTTCACTAAAGCTTTCAATTTTTCTTTTCAAGAAAGAAGAAAATTCAGAAAGTGGATTTTTTGTATCAGTTTCATGGATACTTGTTTTCCTAAATCAGATCATAAATTTTTAAGGCTACACAGGCTGAAAATATCTTGAGGTAATACACAATTAATGTGTGAAGCAGATAATATGAATAACAAGATATTATGAATATAGAGGTCTGACAGGCAAAGAATGGATTTCATTCAGTGTGATCAACAAAGCACAAAGCATGACTCAGTATGAATAGGCATGAGTGAAGCAGTGTAAATGGAAGTCAGTATGACTATCAACAGGTACTAGGAATGTGCAAGGCAGTATGTGACAGGGTGACTTATAAGCATGTCAGATTTACAGATTACAATGAGAAAGAATTTTAACTTGCTTAATACAAAAAGCAAACACATTCCACTTCATAAGAACATAAAACTCCATTTTATGAACAGTCCTTTGTCCCAAATTAGAATTGTGCAGGAAAAATGAAAAGTATTTGTAGGTATATGTCACTGTCTAACACACATTTGTTTCAAATACAATATGTGAATGTCACATAAATTTTTGTAAAACATAATTTAATGTGAACAATGATTGTATTTGAATAATATAATCTATGAATCGACAAGTAAATTACATGGATAAAATTTTACCTTTTTTTTCTAAAAATGGAAAAACAAATAGAGAAGGGTAAACAGACACATTGGGAATAATTCAAGTGCAACTGGATTTTACACTGCTAATGAGTTTTATATTTATTTCTAACACTCAGTATAAATTTAATGGCTGTTGGTATTACCTGGGCAGAATGAGAAATCCTAAGTGTCCAAGCCCCTGCAAAGTGCTCCTATATTAGACTGGTAGAGCTTGGAGATGTCTTTGACAAAGAAATCTGAAACTGGGAAGCCCCAGAGGACTAAGGGGCTCCTCACTTTTAACAACACGCATATCCTCACATTTTAGGTAGTGTATCAAACATAGGTGTGGTCTTCCAGTTTCTAGAGACTACACAGACTTAGGGCCAGAAAATGTTTATATGATACCTTTTTCAAAGGTATTATTATTACTTTATTCCCAATAACACAAGGCAATCATATTTCTTCAGGACAAATAATATTCCTAGCAAATTTAGGGTCTTACACACGTTAAGACACTTAATTGTTATTCAACTACACCACAGGGAGTAAACCTGAAGAGGGGAAAACCTGTACTGAAGTTCACATTGTTGTACATCTAATTTTATACATGCATACATATATATATATGTGTGTGTACATAGCTGCTCTATGATAACTGATTTTAGCAGTTAACAATTAGAGGATACAATTGATACCCTCTACTTTGCTTGTTTGCCAGTTACAGATCTTCTTCTCTGGCATCTTTTGCCTCTCCCCATTTTACTTTTAAACTATAACAGAAGGATGGACTTCTGACATGGTAGGTTGGCCATGCTCTTGACATCACTCAGGAGAAGAGAGGCACAAGGTTTCCCACATCATTTCCTTTCTTATGAACTCTTGTGGCTTTCAGGAGTAAGAGTTATCTCTTTATTCTCCACCTTAAAGAAATCCAAGTTATGGTTCTGATTCAGGAGGGTATTTCAACACCTAGTTGAAAGCATCAGATGAGTTTCTGTGAGTAGAGAAAGAGTGTGGGCAGTCTGAATGACACAGGCACATGTGTAAATATTCTGCTGAATGGGGTGTTTGGGAAAACATGCAGTTAGATTAAAAAAGAACAAATTAATTTCTTGCCTTCTTTTTTCAACAATATTTAACTACATTTTTCTTAAAATTGGAATGTGTAAAAAGCTGCACTTTTGTAGGTAAAAATATGTAAAATGTGGTAGAATAATGATTCGGAAATTGATTTCTCAGGGTTCCTTTTTCAGTCTAGACTCTATCCTGCCAATTTGTTTGTCTGGTCTCCCTGTAAACATTACATTTGATACTGTAGGCAACATAAAGATCTTTCATAAGCTTGCTACTTCCTGCAGCACTCTCGTGCTCACATACTTGTAACTTCCCTTCAGTTTTACTCAACCATCCTCCATAAACACATTAGTAAAAATGTGATCTTTAAATGTTGCTGGATGCTTCCTCAACAGGGGTGTCCTAGAAGGTGCAGAGCATTTCTGCAGCAGCCTTTAACAAATTACCCTGCCTTCAGGGAAGGTTTGCTTTCAACTTCCAAAAGTTAAAATTGGCCAAGTCCTAAGTCTTTGAAGAGGTAGTAGAACGATAGTTACCTTGAGAACATCTAATATCCTGAAATCCCTCATAGCAAGAAGCTCCAGGATATCATACACATAATCAGTGCCATAGTAGACTTTTCTCAATTTTAATGTCTCCTTTTAAGACAAGGCATCTTTGCGCTGTTAGTTCTGTGCCAATATCCTTTCATCAATTTTCCTCTCTGCATGGTAGATACATACTGCTGAACTGATAGGTTTTGATTGTGATGTTGATCATTACCTCACTCTTTGCCCTTTGGTAGCTATTTACACCAGTACCAACAAACTGGGGATTTCTGGATGTGGACTGCTGGAGACAAAGCTGAACATAAGAAATAAAAGGCATTTCCACCAGAAAGATTCCAGAAACTAAGCTGATCTTCACAGGGTGATGCTGACTCATTAATGGTACTTTACTGCTTTTTAGCTAAGCACACAATGCAGCTGTATAATTAAGCCACAGGCATAATATGGGGCAAAAGACATATTTGGCTATTTTGCTGGGTTTAATTTTCTTCCTTCTAGTTATTACGGTCCCATTCCAGTGGCAAGAACTAGACATGAGGAAGAGTTGTGCTTGAATTTTGTCAATTTTGATTAATTTTTAAAATATATGCTCTTTGCTGAAAATACTAATTTTTACTACAAGAAGTCAGATAAAGCATTTTTTCTTTTTTTCTAAATACCTTTACTAGTTCATATATTTTGGTTTGAAAAACAAAGGCAAGAATATTTGGAATCCAAATGAAAAAGTCAGCTGGAAATAGGAGAAATCTAGGAAAACTGATTTCTTTCCATAAGATAAATCAAATGTTGTTCTAAAAAGTTATTCAAAGCAGCTCATAATTTGCACAGGGAAGCACAGCTAGCTAATTATTTAAGATCTTCTGAGAAGCTGCCACGAGGGGCAAAGGTACTGGAGAAAGACAATTTTGAAGAGAACTTACTGAAAGCTGAGGACCAATCTGACCCTTGTGCAGGAGGGCAGGGAATTATGTCAGAACTCCTCTTGGCTAAGCAAGGAGATTCTTCTGAAATGGCAATGAGACCATACAAGAAGCAGAAACAAAGATAGACAAGTAAGGAGCCATATATAAGAATGTGTAAATAATATTATATATTTATAAAATTATTGCTTGGGTACTTACTAGTGGAATAGGGAGGTAAATGGGGAAGGATTAAGCCAAGTTGGAGCTAAAAATAAGTAATATAAAAAAAAATTTTTACTAGCAGCAAAAAGACCATGAGCTTTTCTTGCAGATGGATGGGAAGTTTACTGAGTTTGTTTTCCAAAGAAGATCTAAACTCTGTTTTGCAGACTCCACCTGGACTCTCTCCTACCCAGGCTCTGGTGCATGGACTTGTTTCTACTCAGAGAAGCACATAAGAAGAATAGATGAAAAGGGAGTTAGCTTATTTTGTTCTGTGTGTTTCTGAAGTATCTCATATGTATGTAGTGAATGAAATTGGGTTCAAAGATATCATACAGCTGTAACCCAGTTATGGCAACCATTCTTCAGCTGACATATCCAGACCTCATTAGGCTGGCTTTCTGTGAAGAACCTGTGACAGTATGCTAGTGTATTAATGTGGCACTTGCCAAGCAATATCATCTCAGCTTTGAAACTGTTCTGCAACAGTGAAAAAAAAAAGATCTTTCTTTTCCTATACATCTCTAAATACTGCACTAATTTTGTTAACATTGTCTGTAAATGGGCAATACATCAAATTTGACTACGGGGTAAAGGTGTAGTGTGAAATAGCTTTTGTGAAAGTTCTGTAATTTAGACTACCTGTAGTCTCATCAACCATCATTACTTTGGACAAGATGAGTAATATTTGAGCCTACAACCTGGTAAAGAAATTACCATTGTCTATTCAAAGTCTATTAAAAAGTCCTGTTTTGCCTCAGTCTCTGCCTCTCCCAAATGGAAAGTGAAATGTGGGGATCTGTGGATTTTGTGGCATGCTTTTTAGGATGTTTTTCATACTCTGTGCATTGTGTAACAGCACAAAAAGCATCCTGGCTTGTAACTGCATTCTGTCTTTTTTTATAGAGAGCTAGAGAAATACCAGAGCAGTAGCTACTGGCCAAGTCACGTACAAAAAGGCTGGACTCCTCATGGCCCTCTAGACATCTTTACCTGTCAGTCTAAGTTCCTTCAAGTCTTATTAAGTTTGGTTCACATTTTCTTCCTGTTGTATCTCTGTCTGCAGAACCTCTGAGGCCGGAGACTACCCACAACACCTTGCCATGGTGGACTGGTAAGCTTCATCATTCTTCAGGTGTTTTATTGTGTGCAGTTGGGTTGGGGTTGGATGAAAGAGGATTCTTCTAGGCTGCTGCTTGCTTCATTTCACAGCCAATTCCTGCTGGCACTCTGCTGCTCACCCTCCACAGTTTTATTTTTGAGGCTTACAGCTGAGGCTTGCAGTGTTGCTTTCTAGTGCTACTTTTGGCCTTTCATGAGCATCTGTATGTCCTTTCTTCCTTGCAGTCCTCTTCCATTCCCCTTTCACTCTGCTTCCAAGATTACAGTTCCCTTGCATTGCCTAGATCATCCCACCACTGCCTGCCTCCCATCTTCTCTCAGGTGGCTTTTATGTAGCTGAACCAAACTCTATCAGTAACCAAATTGTGTCACTGGTTTTTCTTTGCTGACCCAACTTCCGTCTGGTCAATAAGACTCTCTTTTATCACTTCAGATAGGCAGACCTGCCTCTTAGAGAACCTGGTATGTGGTCACTCAACTCAAAACAAAGCACCAAAGCACCAAAGAAACCCATTCTTCTAGAAACACATGTTTCTGTACCTGGACACTATGATGTCATCAAGTGGTAGAGCACCTCCTGTATGAAGATAGGATGAGAAAGTTGGGGCTGTTCATCCTGGAGAAGAGAAGGCTGCATGGAGACCT
>JANRGW010025701.1:0-11861 GCA_024733675.1 Psilopsiagon aymara
TGTCTCTGCTTCCTCCCGGCTCCCCCTCCTCCCTGGCAGAGCATGAGGCTCCGAAAGTCCTTGGCCAGACCAAACATTGCTAATCCATAACTAAAAACATTGGTGTTATCAGTGCTGTTCCCAGGTCAAAAGTCAAAAACACAGTGCTGCACCAGCTACCGAGAAGGAGAAAAATGACTGCTACTGCTGAACCCATGACATATGCTCTGCCAGTGAGGAGGGGAAGCCAGGAGGAAGCAGAGGCAGGACACCTGACCCAAACTGACCAAAGAGATATTCCATACCACAGCACATCATGCCCAGGATATAAACTGGGGACAGTTACCCAGAAGGACTAGATCACTGCTTGGGTCAGGCTGGGTATCGGTCAGCAGGTGGTAAGCGGTTGTATTCTCTTCCCTTGTTATTTCCCATCTCCGGTGGTAGCAGCAGTGGTTTGTGTTATACCTTAGTTACTGGACTGTTCTTATCTCAACTAGTGGGAGTTACATTCTTTTGATTCTCTCTCCCATCCCTCCTGGAGCAGTGGAAGAAGAAGGAGGGGAGTGAGTAAAAGGCTATGTGGTTCTGAGTTACCGGCTGGGCTTAAACCACGACATTAATGCATACCCCAACTGTACTTAATGTGCATCACCATACTTTGCATTCTGTCTTTGTTTTAAATCCTGTCATGTCTAAAGAGTAAAACACACTTGGTAATATCAGAGTTAACAGAAATCAATAAATCCTATATTCCTGATTGCTTGTTGATTATAAGTTCAGATGCAAAAACTCTCCTGGGATACTATTTGTAGGAGTTTGCTGGTTTGCCTTAGATGTTTTTATATTAGTCCTTCATTGCTCCTAAAAAATGCAGTGTTGTCCAGAGATATCTAATGAGTGTGAAACTGCTGAAGTATGTCATCAACATTATACTGCAAACCCCAGGCTTCTGTGCTTTATCTAGATTATTGGGGTGCTTTAGGGCTAATGGAAAACATCCATTAATTGTGAGATTTGTTTATAGCAATGTGCTCTAAAAGTAGCAACAATTCATTTATTTTACTTCTGGTGTTTGATCTGTTAAGACTCACACTTTCCAGCTTTCATCTGCTGCCCTGAGGGATATAAGTGCATTTGCACAAAATGATGTCTGGATTTTTTTATGCAAACCATAGGGGCAGGTTTCAATTAAAAATGTGAAGTAGTTTGAAACTAAGAATAAAATCACAGGTATTGGTAACAGAGACTGCCACCTGGCAGCCCAGTGGAAATAGCACATATTATGACAACAGTGCATCTTTCTACGGGGGTTGTGTGGTGAGGATTTGGAGGCACTGGGGCTGCAGGGTTGGCCCCTGTGAAAAGTGACCAGGACAGCCCTGTGACAGACACAGCAGGTTCCAGCCATCTCCAATGGTCCTACCACTGGCCAAAGCTGAGTCCATCAGTAACACTGGTGGCACCTCTGTAATGACGTATTTAAGAAAGGGAAAAAAAAAAGCCTCATAGCAGCTGTGAGAAGGGAGAAAATGTGGGACAAGCAATTCTGCAGACACCAAGGTCAGTGAAATAGGAGGGGGAGGAAGTGCTCCTGGCATCAGAGCAAGAGATTCACCTGCAACCTCTGGTGAAGTCTATTGTGAAGCAGGTTATCCCCCCACAGGCCATGGAGGACCACAGTGGAACAGAGATCCACAGCTGCAGTTTATGAAGGACTCCACACCAGAGCTGGTGAATGTGAACGGAAGGAGGCTGCAGTCTGTAGAGAGCCATACTGGAGCCATCTCCTGGCAGGGGCTGTGGCCCATGGAGAGGACTCTGTGCAGGAGCAGATTTTCTGGCAGGACCTTTAGCCTGTGGGGGACCCACACTGCAGGAGTCTGTTCCTGAAGCACTGTGTTCTGTGGGAAGGACTTCATGCTGGTGCAGAGGAAGAGTGTGTGGAGGATAGAGCAGCAGAGGTGAAGTGTTATAGACTCACCACAACTTTCTTTCCCAATCCCCTGTGCTCCTCAGGGGTGGAGGTAGGAGACTTGAAAGTAAAACTGAGCCTGAAAAGAAGAGGAGGTTGGGGACAGATGATTTCAGGTTTTTTGGTTTGTTCGGGGTTTTTTTTGTTTTTGTTTTTTGTTTGTTTGGGTTTTTTTGTTTGTTTTTTTTGGTTTTTTTTTTGTTTGTTTTTGGGGGTTTTTTTTTGTTGTTTTTTTATTACTATTATTATTATTTATTTCTGTCCTACTCTGTTAATACTTGTCAATAAATTAAATTGATTTTCCCCAAGTTGAATGTTTTGCCAGTGACAGTAATTAGTAAGTAATCTCCTTGTCCTTATCTTGACTCATGAGCTTTTTCATTACATTTTCTCCCCTGACCTGTTAAGGAGGTGCAATAACAGCACAGCTGGGTTGGTGTCTGGTAGCCAACTAAGATTAGTCTACCACCATCTTCCGTTTTCTGTTGCTGTGGAGTGACAAGATTTAATATTACTGAAATGCCAAGCATCTGGTCAGTATTACCCACGTGACTGCAGTTGTGTGTGGAAGTATTTGCTTGCTTTCTTCTTTTCCGTTGATGTTGCCTTTCTTGAGCTGGAGTGTCTTCTTGCAGAACTGGTGTGAGCATCATTAAATGCTGAGTCACCTGCAAAGAAAGCTTTGCTGGTGTTTGAGAATTTTTATGATTTTCTGTGGTACTATCAGCAGGGTTATATCACCCTTTCCATGAGGCATTTACCTGGAAAGATCCCAGTCAACAGCAGAGAGAAAGTACTAGAGTATAGGAGATTTAAGATGACCCATGTAATCTTCAATTTTCAAAACATGTTTACTCAGCTGTTTTAAAATAGAGAAAATAAATATAAAAGAAAATATAAAGATTACTTATTTTTTTTTGCATAACATATTTTTTAAATATAGAAAATAATACAAAGAGAAGTGAAAAATAGAGAAATCTTTCTTCTCAAGTTGCTGTAAGCTGAAAAGCTTCACATCCCAGATTTTTACCCATCCATTGATACTTCAAGAAAAAAATTTGTCTATTAAACAGTTTCATAGAATTTTTGCCATAACCATTCAGCTGTTTTCTGTTCTGAAGTTTCTGATTTTCCCTCCTTTTTACAGCGTCTCTGTTTATTTGCCTAATTTCTTAACAGATCTAAGAAATGTTTTCAGAGATTTTTTTGTCGCTTGAATTTTAAACTTCCATGTGTATTGTACAGAAATCTTGCAGTTCTTAGTATGCTGTCCAGCAGTTTGCGGTCTAGAAACAGTGGCGAGGGATTTTTTTAGTAGCAACATTCATTAAATAATTTCTTAGGTGATTTTTCTAAGTTCATTTAATTAACTACAGAGATCTCCTAAGGCTAAAAAGGCTAGTTGGTACCTTTGAATGAACCCACCTGGCTCATTGTGTCTACATTGACCACTAAGAAGAAACAGTCATCCCTCCAAAAATGTCTTTGTTTTTGAGCTGTTGATATAGCTTTTTGTATGACATTATTTTTTTTACAAAGTGATTTAAACCCAACATTTTAATGACCTAAATTAACATCTCACCCACTTGTATGTTGAGCATACACCACTTTTTTTCAAACAGTAGGAGCTGCTTTTTGAAGTGTTCTTTATCTCCATTCTCAGAGCTATAAATGAGACGGTGTTTTTGGTAAAATATTGAACAACATTTAAATTGAAGCAGGTTACTGAGAAATCAATCTGTATGCTGTCTGATGTTTTTCACTAGCTTTCACTTATCATTTGGTGCTTCCAATTCTCTAATGTCAGTAAATGACGCTCTGCAACATCCTTAAAAAGTGATCTATACCTTCATCTCAAGATAGTGGAGTTTATTACTTTTAATTACTTTGAATGCTCACTCAAAAAGCTTCTTTCTTTCCAAGCTTTTTTTCTTTCTAGCACAACAAAAATGAAAAAGGAGAACCAACTTTGCATTTTAATTATGTCAATAACGTGCAATTTTCTGGTCTTTTCTCCTTTCCTGAAGTTTAATTAATTTTGAGCAAGGAATAAATTGTCATAGCTTTCATTTAAGTTCCTAGATTCAAAATGAGTATACTTCATTTGATGAAATTAGATTTGAGATGTGTCTTCATCTCCATGAGCTTCAGTCCCTGGCTAGAAATCAAAACTGCAAATATTTTACAAGGAAAACAGCTCAGTACTTTTTGTTAATGGTGATCAATTTGGGCTGTGATATTATTACAGTTGGACACATTCTACTCATACTGTGACTCATATAGTATCTTTCCAATCCTGTCACTGAGTACCACTTCAGTGCATTCTTGCAGGGAATAGTTCTCTCTGCTTCTTGCAGTTGTGCCTATGATCAAAATGAGAGAATTCAATTGAAATAAGCCTTTGTCCTTCAGAACAGCTAAATGATGGTGAGCAGAGCAGAAGATCTGAGGTAGGGTGTGCTCTTCTTTGCCAGAAAGTCATCTAAAGATGAAATGCATATCTCGACATCAGCTGGAGGTTTATTGTTTCCTGCTTAAAAAGTCACCCCTGTGAACAACTTCCAACTGCAAAGGCCATGGAAATTTTTCTCTAGGCAGGGATAGAAAGGAAACTATATCAGAAGCTATGAGAGAATATTTCGCAGTCTCCCATACTTTGATGGATGTCTTAGGGCAGTATTCCAAAGTAACGTTCTGTCACCATCTTTTGTTTCAAAAGCCACTATTGCTAGGGTTCCAGTCACTAGAAGAAACTTCATGGGTTCAAGCTTTTTATGGTTTTTTAAGTATTTTAGAAAAAAAAAAACCAAAAAAAAAACCAACAAAAAACAGCAGGATAAATTTATATGAAGTACATGTTAGTCTTATTTTTAGTGAATCCCCCTGCCCACCATTTCCTCTTACTTCCATCCATAGTTCTATAATGGCTACCAGTTTTGATGGACTGTTTCACACATACAGAAATCGATTCAGTCCCTCAAACATTTAAAGAAATAATTGGAAGATGTAGTTGTATTATTAGGGATGCAAATCTGTTGTCTTCCATTAGATGGTAGTTCACTTAATAGAAACCAAACCAATGAATATGAGTACCTAGCTCTTCTGTAGCAAACACATAACGAAAAATACACATTGGGAAAAAAAGGAATAGCTATATGTAGATATCCAGTGGAGATGACTTTGCAGTAAGTTTCTCAAGTTTCATAGCTATCTTCATCCTATATAAGAAGAACAATATTAGTGTTTTTTAACTGCAGAAATTTTTTAGCATTTATTGAAAAAAGTCCCTCTTGCCATTTACTGTCCATAACAAGAGAGGTTCAGAAATTCTTAAAAAATAATGGTAGGGAATACTATTATTTTTAATAGCACAAATTCCCAGGACACTAGCCCCTGACTGGGAAAGTCTGCAGCTATATATCTAATAAGCCAAGAAATCACTTTATACACTAACAGCCAAGAAAAATCTTATTAAATCCAGAAAGGAAAACAATTAAATTGGGGATGTGAATCTTGGAATTTCAATAAATTAATTTTGTGAAAATTCTCATCCTCTTAATAAACTTTATCAGAAGAGTGGATTAATGTTGTCTCATCTTGTGTGCTGGGAGAAAAAAATAACAAGTCTTTATCTCAACTAAGCAGAGTAGCAATTGTAATAATGTGAAATATTATTTTGACCTTTTGTTTGATTGAACATATATTTTCTCCTGAAAAGCTTAGTGTAACTGGTGCATTTGACTCCTGGTATAATATTTCAGGGTTTTATTTGTGGAGCAATATTAAATATGTTATGAATACTACAATACTGGGCCCTAATGGCATAAGGTTAACCTTCACATGTCACTAGCAGTTTCAACTGTTTTAAGTCTTATCTTATATATTTTTTCTGGTTTTGGAATCCTACCCTGCCAAGATCTGACTATTGTGGTCCAGCAAAAGTCTTGGGTGGGTATATAAGTCTGTACCAGTGCAACCTATTAGGACGTGCAGAACAAGATTAGTGCTTAGCAATCATTACTTCCAGTGGGGGTGTCCTTTAAAATAAATAAATAAATAAGCAAAGGATAATCATCAACCATTATCCTTTGATAATTATCAAAGGATAATCATCAATCAATAAATAAGCAAAGATAATCATCATCAATAGATGAAAGAGAAAAAACAAATCTGTTAAACTGTGATGCCTCAGTAGGCTGAGGGCTGTCAAAGTGTGGAGTACTTCAATTGTATAGTATTAAAGTGCTAAGATGTAAGAAGTAATTATTCCTAATTGCAAAGATTTTAAGACTACTGAATTTAACATTACAGTCTCTTTACCCCATTCAGTAACATCCTCTAGTTAAGCCATACTTAAAACAAGTCTCCATGCAGTTTGCAAGGGAAATAATTGCAATTGGCATTATTATAATGCTATTAGTATTAATTTATTATAGTAAATGCTATCATGTTATTATATATGCCGTCCAATGCAACAAATAGAGAAAGGTAGAGAGACGTGAAGTCAAAAGTTTGGAGCATGGATCTTTCCATGCCACAGCCCTGCCACAGCCAGGTTGAAGAAGTAGCTTTTACCTTGCACTACTGAAGCAATTGAGCTTCTGTGGGAGAAGAAATGTCTATCCTGGGTCAAACATACAGACTAGTGCACTTTCTAAGGTCAGATAACTCCTTTCAGCAGGGCTCCAATGCTAATTGTACCACTCTGAATCTTACTCTTTGGCTGATAATGAGACAATTTGTAACAGCGAAATGAATAACATTGCAGCCTGTCCAAGTTCTAAAACTGGAATAAAACTACTTTACTGAATAGGTCTGTTTCTAGACTGAAGAAAATAAATTCTGTTCAGAACATGTTGCAGAGGTATTCTAGTCATGATTTTGTCCTCTCACAGCAAGATTGCAGGCAAACCCCATTCTCTTGCAAATGGAGTTACATGGCATGTTGGGGCTTTTCTCTCCTTTGCTTCTGTCATTCCTCATTTGCACCAGAAGCCTCATTTCCATTCCTTTCCATCCAGCAGGACAGTGTTATTTATTATTTTGCTTCCTGCCTATTATTGATTCCAGTCTGGAGAATAGATTACAGTTGCTGGATGAATTATTTTCTCCTCTGGGAACACAAAAAATCTTTATAAAAAGAAAGTGTTTAGTAAGCTTGCCTGCTTCTCCTTTCAGTGTTGAGATTTAGGCAAAACTTAATTTGAAACTCCAGGCTGTTCTTGTGGGGCTTTATTTCCAGTGTGTGTACTAACAGCTGAGTCAGAAGTACATTTCATCCATTACTTGCAGCTGGGGTAATGTACATCTTTATGCAGCTGTCTGAAAGAACTTTTTATTTTGAGTACTTTATTCTCAGTCTCAGAAGGGGTTGGTTTTTTTGTGAGATTATCAGTTTGGGGTATTTTTTTGTTTGTTTTGTTTTGGTTTTGTTGGTTTTGGTATTTTCTTTTGGTTTTTGTGGGTTTTTTTTTAAGTAAAGATGTTTTTTGACATATTTTTTGGAACAGAAAGCTCAATTAGCTCAACTTGTTTTGATTTTGAGGTTACATCACAGAAGATAAAAATGGTGAAGTCCAGTTAAAAAGCCTTGGTAGTTGTAAGGTAGGAGCCATCTCTGCTATGTGTGTGGAGGTAGTGTTTTGGGGGCAGATCTCGTGAAAAGAGGCTTGAATATCTGAGGTTAATGCAGGATTCACCTCAGCATGGAGGGGTAGAAAGAAAGCTGCTGTTATCAAAGATTTATATCATATATCCAGTTTTGTTGTAGCTATCAGCTACCTGGGTGTAATTGAAATCTGGATTGTGACTCTAGTTAGGGTTAAAATTTGAGGGAAGAAGATGTGAGGGGCATATTCTTCTTAGCCAACACAGAAGGGGTTATCATGGGGAGTCATTGCAGTAAATTTCATTTTGTTGTAGGTGCTGCTTAATTATTTGTAATTCTAACTGATTTCCTACCCTGACCATGACTCAAGGCTGCAGGGCTCTGAAATTAAGAGAAAGTTCATAGGATCTGAGTCATGTTACATCTTTCAAGGTATGGATGCAAAATCACTGCCTTAAATAAAAGCCGGTGGCTTTGGTGATAGGAAGACTTAGGCTTCCTGGAGTTAAGGAACCCACTTAATAGTTGGATGCTTGCAGAATATTCACATTGCAAATTGTCTTAGCCCATTTGACTTCTGTGTTGCTCCTTCTATTTATTTTCTAGATGTCATTATTTACTGTTTTATTATGACATTGGTTAGGGTTACAATGAAGATAAGATTGGAGCAGCTAAATACAGAAGAATCAGTTTATACTGTTGGATGCTGCATGACCATGAGAATTATGAATGTATTAGATGATGATCAAGTCCTGTTTTTCACTATATTGATGAGGTTGTTTGCTCTACATTTTTATGGTAAAGGTTTTAGAATTTTAAAAGTGAGGATCCTGTGCTATTTGTGGATTCTGCAAAACCCTCAGTGTCTGAGTAAGTCCTAGCATGCATTTAGGAAAAAATTCTTGTATAGGTATGCAGATCTAGAGTATAATACAAAATAATTAAGGGTTAGGGCTAGGAAATAGAACAGTTCTGTAGACCAGTTTGTCCCTACATGCTTCCAGATTCCCCAAGGTAGGAAGAGGAATAGTACAGAGAGTAGCAATGGCTCTCAAATTTAATCATCATTAAGATTATATTAAGGAAAATGAAAGACTTAAGGTTCATTGTAGTCTTCTGCAAGAGCTTCAGCATTAGGGAATTAGTTGGTATACATTAAAGCAAAAATACGGGGGTCTTCTACTAAAGCAAAGTGGGCTAAAATTCCAGATTGAGGTTTTAGGAGTCTGGCTGGTATTGTTTTAGCACAAAACTTCATCAACATTCCATTTTATTGAAAAAAGATAAGGTTAAATTTTACGGTTTGACTCAAACTTGCACTGTTAGTTTATATTGCATGCTGAAAAACACAGGCAGAAAAAAGACTGGTTTTGGTTGTCATCAAAGCCTTTTGTTTGTACTATAGCATATAGCCCAAGATTATACCATTCATATTTAGGAGCACTTTTATTATACCAGATGCTGTTAGACCCTGAGTGAGAAAATGGCCTGTGTCAAAAATGGTTAATGTTCTATGTTACCTTTAAGTAATTACCTTGTATTATAAAAGTAAACATAAATATAAAGGTAAATATAAAGTTTTGACACTCCTGCAAATCACCTTGAAGGTTAGTATCACCTGAATATAATTATAAATAGATTAGGATTTGGCAATCTAACACTACGAAGACCCATTTATAAATTAATTTCTCACAGCCATAGAAAACTTTTCAAGAAACATAGAATCAATGTTTTGGGTTGGAAGGGTTACTAAAGCTCAACTTGTTCTGACCCCTGCCATGGGCAGGGATACCTTCCACCAGACCAGGCTGCTCAAAGTCCCATTCAACCTGGCCTTGAACACTTTCAGGGATGGGACAGCTACAACTTGTCTGGGCAGCCTTTGCCAATGCCTCACCACCCACACAGGGAAGAATTTTTTCCTAATATCTAAATCTCCCCTTTGTCAGCTCAGATCCATTCCCTCTTGTCCTGTCACTACATGCCCTTGAAAAAGTCTCTCTCCAGATTTCTTGTCAACCCCCTTTAGGCACTGGAAGTTGCTCTGAGCTTCTCCCTGGAGCCTTCTGCTCTCCAGGTTGAATAAGGGCACAGATTTATTGTTGTTTAGCAGAGGAATTTTATTACCCTGATGCAAAATAATTTTAGGATTTAGATTTGAGTTAGATTTTCAGATTTAGAGCTGGCTTATTTTTGTATTCTCCTAAACCTATCAAATGAGGAAGTAGATTGTTTTTACTGGTCAGTACCCAATTGTTGCATTTTAACCTTGGCCAGTATTACCCGTGTAAGATTATATAGTGAACTTTATGGTTACAGTGTGCCTTTCAAATTGAAAAACCCAATAACTCTGCCCCTGACAGCATTCTCCAAGATCTACAAAACCGAGGTGAGCGAAGACTAAAATATTCTTCTTTGATTCTTTGTTAGCCTTTAGTATGGAGAAAGATTACTTGCATTTTGACTGGATATGGATTAGCAACTGGAAAAGTGAAATCTCAAAAGGCCAGCTTGCTTTTGGATTTTTCAGTTTCCACAGAGGCAGAAAGAAGGCTAGTTTCTGCAGAGATTTTGTACTCTCTACTTGTTCTCTGTTTACAATGTAGATTAGTTTACAGCTGGGTTTGGGAAATTAAAGCTCCAAGAACTCAGTTTATTACTTGATTTCATACTTCCCACCCACTGACTTTGATAGAGAGCTTGTGCCAGGAGTGCTGGATTGAAGCCTTTGGGAAATAAGCTTCAAGAAGTGAAATTGTTCAATTTCGTTCAATTCAATTTTGTAACATTGCTAGAGAAAGGAAGAGGCCTATTAGAGTTGATGGTTTGTAGTGACATAAAGCCTTATGGTGTCTTTTAGTGTTACAGCCAATGTGATAATTTTAATTAAGGTTAGTGTTTGGAACTCTAAAACTAGCTATTCTACAGGGTTGAAAGAATAAAGAAGAGGGCCAATAAGAGTAAGTATTTTATGTGGTTTTTTTGTTGAACATAATAGTTATTGTTAGAATTCTGGTCAGGAACAGGGCTGGAGAGCTTAAAGATGTTACAAGCCACTCTTTTAATGGATTCTCCAAGTACCTTGGTGTTTCAGTACAAGAGAACAGTTTAGCTTTCCTTACAGCAGGATCTGGAACCCTGAAGTCAGAGCACCTGGAACTGAGATTTGCAAAGAAGCTTAACGTGGGTTGCTCTTAGATTGTCCTGGTGTGATGATGCAACATAATGTCCCTTGTGCTTGACCTTCCTGAGAATGTTTTTCCTTAACTGTGATGCAATTGGGAATTGTGATTAGTGTTAAAGTCTTTTTTTGAATATTTTAATGTGAATTGCCAGTGTAGCAGAAGACTTGCTTTTATTCACTGACATTTTACAGTTAACTAGCTGTAGTCCAGGAGCTTAAGAAATAATTCTAATTAATAATTAAAGCTAAAAGTTCTTTTCTAGTAGTTTCATGATATGCCATTAGAGTTAAATGAAGACACAGTGTCTTTAAATGAAATCTCTTTGAATTTATTATATTTCTTAAAAAAAGAATAAAAAAAACAGGAGATGAAAAAATGTGTAAGATTTTCCTAATTAATTCACAGCACATATTTCCATTATATCAATTAATACTGTGAATGGTCTACAGTTAGATGTAAAGGAAAGGTCAGAATAGTTGGTTTTATGCGGTTGTCACTGACTATGCTATATTGAAGGGTCAGATAGAGACAGCAACCTGAAAAACTGATTATGTGAATGTACCCAGTAAAGATAACCTTCCTTAACTACTATAATGATAAATGCCCAAAATAAAATGTGTATCAGTATACTTAGCTTGAGAGAAGTTGTCAAGGGAGAAATTTAAGCTAATTATCTTTGTCACAGAATCACAGAACCATTTAGATTGGAATGGACCTCCTGAGGTCTTCTTGTACATGCACAGAGACACAGACACCCCCCCCTGCTCAACAGTGTCGCCTAGAGCAGGTTGCCCAAGATTGCATCCAGTCAGGTTTTAAACATCCCCGAAGATGGAGAATGGAAAACCTCTCTGGGCAACCTGTTCTAAAGTAAATCTAATTTATCTGAAGATGACATAAAATGCCCATTCCATAAAAACCTGCCATATTTGAATGAAATATTACATTTACTACATTAACACCAGTGTAATGGTTTCAGCAGTAGTAGTCATTTTTCTCCTTCTTGGTAGCTGGTGCAGCGCTGTGGTTTTGACTTGTGGCCTGGGAACAGCACTGATAACACCAATGTTTTTAGTTATGGCTTAGTGATGCTTGGTCTGGCCAAGGACTTTTG
>JANRGW010025703.1:0-30034 GCA_024733675.1 Psilopsiagon aymara
TATGTTGAGGACACCAGAACTGCACACAATACTTCAAGTGAGGTCTCACGAGAGCAGAATAGAGGGGCAGGATCACTTCCCTCGAACTGCTGGTCACGCTGCTTTTGATGCAGCCCAGGATACCGTTGGCTTTCTGGGCTGCAAGTGCACAGAGCTGGCTCATGTTCATTTTTCCATCAACCAACACCCCCAAGTCCTTCTCTGCAGGGCTGCTCTCAATCTCTTCTCTGTCCAACCTGTACCTGTGCCTGGGATTTCTACAACCCGGGTGTAGGACCTTTCACTTTTCATGCTTAAACTTCATCAGTTTGGCATCAGCCCACCTCACAAACATGTCAAGGTCCCTCTGGATGGCATTCCTTCCCTCCAGCATATCGACAGAACCACACAGCTTGGTGTCATCGGCAAACTTGCTGAGGACGCACTCAATCCCACTGCCCATGTCACCAACAAAGATGTTGAACAAGACCGGTTCCAACACTGATCCCTGAGGGACACCATTCGTTATTGGTCTCCAGCTGGACATGGAGCCATTGAGCACAACTCTTTGCGTGCAGCCATCCAGCCAGTTCTTCATCAACCGAGTGGTCCACCTATCAAATTGATGTCTCCCCAACTTAGAGACAAGAATGTCATGTGAGACAGTGTCAAATGCTTTGCACAAGTCCAGATAGATGACATCAACTGCTCTGCCCCTGTCCATCAGTTCTGTAGCTCCATCATAGAAGGCCACCAGATTGGTCAGGCAGGATTTCCCATTAGTGAAGTCATGCTGGCTGTCACCAACCACCTTGTTGGTTTTCATGTGCCTCAGCATGCCTTCCAGGAGAATCCACTCCAAGATTTTCCAGGCACAGAGTTGCGGCTGACTGCTCTGTAGTTCCCTGGGTCACTCATTTTCCCCTTCTTGAAAATGGGGGTTATAGTTCCCTTTTTCCAGTTGTCGGGAACTTCACCTGACTGCCATGATTTTTCAAATATGATGGACAGTGTCTTAGCAGCTTCATTTGCCAGCTCCTTCAGGACGGGCAGATAGATTTCATAATTAAGACCTTCTGGGTAGGTGCAATACCTCCCATCTTTCTGGCATAAATAGCTGACTACCTATATCAAGACTGTAATGCAAACCAAATATCTCTCTTTTAGGGTTAAAGCATACTATGATTTTCTTAACTCAGCAAGACACCACAGAAAAAGTAGGGGTGCTTCCACTTGCTTTCAAAAAGTGGCCAGATGAGAAAGTTCAGCAGGAACCTGGAGACTGGAGTCAGCTCATGAAGAAACTTATCTGCTGTTTTCGGAAGGAGATCCTTGATCATTATGGCATGTAATGTTCATGCTGAGTTTTGCACTTTTGGAAAATGTACATTGTACCTCATGTTACGATGATGTGCCATGGAGCCACAGTGGCCTGATGTATCTTTTAGTCTACCAATTGGGTGTTCATATTGGAGATCTAAGTCCTGAGTTCCACACTTTGCTCCCATAAATGTTGCAGGACATATCTGCCTTCTTTTTGACTCATTTTCAGAAGAAAGCAGAAACACTAGCTGAGTGTTTCATCTCTGCACTTATCATCTGTGGAGGAGAGACCACAGAAATGGCATACTCTTATTCAAGAGTGAAGGCATGTTAATAGCATGCTGTGGTTTGTAGTAGGAGTAAATAACAGATGAATAAATACAATCCTGGATTTTGTACTTTAGAAACCACAAAGACACACATCTCTTTTTACAACAAACTCAATATTGTGCATCTACAGAGCTCTGTTTTAACAAAAACTGTTTTCCTTGCCTTTTTTGGCCATATGCTCTGCCTCATTATTATTAAATTATGAAAATAATATCTCTGGGTTAACTTCAGATCATGAGTGCTTATTTTGGCTATAATACACAATAAACCAATAATGATACAATAAAAATACTTTGCTGCATTTCTATATTGCCTTTTACCTATGGGCTTCAAATAATTTTACTAATAATTTTCTACTTAAAAATTTAGACTGAGTATTAATTTTTCCTTTTTAAATATAAAATGTGTGGAATTGCAAGGCAGAATTTATTGATGTTTTCATAAACTCTAACAGCCTGCTGTCCTGGATGCCTCAGTTAAGATACAATCTGCTTTTCAAGGGACTTATAATCCTCTCTATGTCTTATTAAGTTTAATGAAATCTGTATTTCTGTTGAGTTTTACTGAATTATCTGCTGTCCCCTCTAGAAAAAAAAAAAACAAACAGCTCTGAAGTGGTGATGATACTGCACCCAAAAGATAAAGGACTCACATAATATGCCCCATACGAAGATTCTGGTTGAGGAGCCAGTTTGTTTGTGGCTCAGATAAGCTGGATTCCTGTCTTACAACTCAATGAAGCATCATGCAAACAAAACATAGCAATATAACAGATGTGCTCTATTTCCAGGGACCATCAAAACTGCTAGTTATGCAGCAAGTGGACCGAAAAAACGCCCCAGAAGCAATATTTTACTTTTTCCCCATTAGTGGCAGCTTCTGCCCAAAGAAGTCTAGGAGCTGGACTGACTTAGCAGCCATACGCAAAACCTGTCTTGACCACTAAGTATGCCTGAAGAAAGTCCTATTTCAATATACTTTGCATGGCATATAGTTAGGAAATAGGATAAGAATGGTGTAGTTGTCTCACTCATGATCAGCCTAAAGCCCAGCGATCAGACCTCTTGATGTCAGGAGGTCATCAGGCGTTAAGTTCACAGCTTCAGCCGTAGGTCAGAGTTGACATACTCATCCATTCCCTGGTGGCAATGCAGGAGTATTGCTTGCCTCAACAGATCACTACTGACCGCATTTTCAGAGTACTTCTATAGCTGCCAATGCAAAGTAGTGCATGAGAGTTGCTGTGTATTTCCATACACAGAAAAACAACAAACAGAAGGCCCTGGGACAAAGAAGTCCCAAACCATAAACTTCATCCCAGGGTGATGAAGCCTTAAACTATACATCCTTCTGCCTGCCTACATGCCTATTGTTTCACTGCAAAGATTACATCTGGATACAAGGAGGATGTCTTGGAGTTACCTGTGTGCAGTATCTAAGGGAACTGTAGGTGTTTGAACTTTTTTCTTTTCATTTATGTGGACAACCATTTGTTAAATACTCTCTTGAGGTATCCTGTTGGAAATGGCAGAAACAAAGGCTACCAACTACCCACCTTCTCAAAACCTAAAGCTATATGTGAGATGTGCAAAATGTACATAAAGAGATACAAAATGTTACCTTGTGCAGGTACATGTGCAGATAAGGCTCCTGAACACTGCTGTTTGGCTTTGCGCAGTTATGTGTTTTACCTCTGAAAAGGGAAGGGACTGATGTCAATAGAGAGGGGCCCTAGCAAGTTGTGTTTCCTTCACATTTTTCCCTTTTTCATGCTTTTTGATGGCTTTTGAAAAAAGGTGCAATTTTCAAATAATGAAAAGGAAGTTTTACCTTCAGGCTATTAGGTATCAGTGGCAAGCCTATGAAGACTAGACCATGGAGAACCTGATATCTCTCTCCACACCATTAAAACTGATGGTGGAGTGATGGAGAGAACATACACTAATGGTGTTATGCCATGACAGTTAGAGCAGTGGCTGTCTTTTCTCCTGAACAATTTCTGTAAATAGCTGAAGTGACATAATGACTAAGTGAAGAAACACAAGGAAATCAAGATCCTGCCTGATGTGATACCTGACAGTAAGAAGGAAATGTTGTCCCAGTCTTGTCACACCACATTTCATTACCTGAAATTGGAACATTGGGAGCTCTGGGTGCCTTTAAAGATAGGAATAAGAAAATTAAACATTTTGAAAAATTTAAATCTTGTTTAGGCATCTAAAGGTATGCTATGCAGGCTTCCTGCACTTAACTTGTAATTTCCAGTTTGGGTCAATAGTTTGCACTTGAGTAGCAAATCTCAAATTGGTCATAGTCTTGAAAGATCTCAGGACAAACACCTCCCAGTATTTGGAACACGACTTCAGCAGAGTTACTGAGTACCTTTGTTTTAGGGTGTGTTTTTCTTCTTTTTCCACTTTGATAATTTTCAGTGTCATTTTTAGCCACGAGACTGAGAATCATAACTCATTCTGAATTCTTAGCAACATATATGATGCTATTCTTTGGGGAAAGCTGTGTTTGAAGTTTGAAGATTTAGAAACTTCCTTCAATAGAAAAAAAGGTCATTTCCATCCTCTAAGGGCAGAGAGGGAAGGCCATGATCTTTGCCTACAGATTGGTTAGTTGAACTATGACAGCAAGCATGTCTTCAGTATTGAATGTCGGGCTAAAGGTATGCCTTGTGCTCACTTAGCTGACTAGCTGGTCTGGATGACATCATGGTTTGTCTGCAGGAGAAAGGACATCAGGTTATTCTGACAGAAGGTTATTCTGTTAAGTGCACAAAATCAGTAAACAAAAAGGCTTTATTGCCATGGCTTGAAAACCTCTGGTTTCTCTGGGTAACCTCAAGGATCCGGCAAACAAGGCTTAAGACACTAATTTCTATTTTGTCAGAATAGATGGTATTCTAGCTTCTTTAAATTACCTTTACCTGTTCCCTGTTCTGCATTGCAAGTCTGAGCAAATAACTGACATTTACTAAACCTGGGAGCTACAGAAGAACAGGTCTGCATATAGGGACCTGTTACCAAATCATAACCTGCTTCCACAGAATCATAGAATAAAAATGTTGCTTAGGTTGGAAAAGACCTTTAAGGTCATCAAGTTCAACTTTTAACTCAAGTTCAGAATGTCAAGTCCATCAGTAACTCATGTCTCTAAGTGCCACATCTATGCACCTTTTAAATACCTCCAGGGGCAGTGAATTCATCACTTCCTTCAGCAGCCTGTACAAATGCTTCACAAGCTTTTCTGTGAAGACATTGTTCCTAATATCCAGACTAAATCTCCCCTGGTGCACTCGAGGCCTGTTTCTCTTGGATGATCACTTGTTCCTTGGGAGCAGAGAACAGCCACCTCCTGGCTCCATACCCCTTTCAGGTAGCAGTAAAGAGCAATAAGGTCCCTCTGAGCCATCTTTTCTCCAAACTAAACCCCCCAGGTCTCTCAGCCATTCCCCATCACACTTGTGTTCCAGGCCCTTCACCAGCTTGCTGCTGTTCTCTGGACCCGCTCCAGCACCTTGATGTCTCTCTTGCAGTGAGGAGCCCCAAACTGAACAGAGGATTCAACATGTGGCCTCACCAGTGCACAGTACATGGGGACTATCATTGCCCTGGCCCTGCTGCCACACTGGTGCTGATACCGGCCAGGATGTTGCTGGCCTTCTTGGCTGCCTGGGCAGAAGATGCTCATGTTCAGCTCTGTCAATCAGCACCACCATGTCTTTTTCCATGAGCAGTTTTCCAACCACTATTCCCCAATCCCGGAAATTTGCAGGGGGTTCTTGTGGCCCAAGTGCAGGACCTAGCACTTTGCTTTGTTGAAACTCATCCCACTGGCCGCAGTCCAACAATCCAGACTGCCCAGATCCCTCTGTGCAGATTTCCTGCCCTTTGGCACATCAGCACTCCTACCCAACTTGGTGTGATCTGCAAGTTTGCTGAGGGTTCCTTCAACACCCTTGTCCAAATCATTGATAGGGGTATTAAAGAGAACTGGCCCTGATACTGAGTGCTGGGAACACCACTTATGACTGACTAGCAACTGGATTTAACTACATTGTCCGCAGCTCTGTCCATTCAGACAGATTTTACCCAGCAAATAACACCCATCCAATCCATTAGGACTAAGTTTTTTTAAAAACTCTATCATTTTATGATTTCTATGCCCAAGATGCTCTCCATCCATCTCATATCCTACAAGTACTTCTCTGTTCACAAGCAGTACATCCAGCATGTCTCTTCCCCAGTAAGCTTACTCACCAACTGTGAAAGTTCTCTTCCACACATCCCAGAAACCTCCAAGACTCTTTCCTCTCTTCTGCATTGTATTTTGAGCAGACATCTGGTGACTTGAAGACCCCACAAGAGCAAAGGCTAGCGATTGTACCAAATACCACTGGGAAGCTTGAGGTTTCATAACAACAACATACAAATCCATCTTGCCAACATCAGGAGCAAACCTTATTATAGGGTTTCAAACAAGCAACTTATTACATGGCTGAAGTTCTAATAGGGTACTTTGTATAATTCTGAAGATGGGATTCACAAGGATGCTGTTTAATCAAGGGTACCACAGAAATCATAGTTTTGTTCAACAGATGTCTCTCTGCCTGCCCTCCAAGTAAGTAATTGACTAGTTCTCCTAAATAAGATTGTGGTTGTATCTTTAGATGGGCTTTTAAAGCGTAGACCTCACAATGCCTAGACAGAAAAGATCCTATGAATCATAGTGAAGATTATCTAACCTGCTCAAATGCTGCTTTGATTAATATAATATGTTCATCTAATCTGCTTATGATTTCAGTTGTATAACACATTTTGATTTTCTGTCCCCATTTATACTGCTAAACAGTACATTTGATTTTCCTTAGAAGCAGTCAGAGTCAGTGGTGGGTGCAGTGAACTCCTACTGTAGATTAGAAGTTGTGTCTAAACTGGAACACTCCCATTATCTGTTTGCATTTAGAGTAACAGAGGAGACAAAGAAAAGGAGATACAGATTTTCCAACCATGACTCTGGACAGCAATATCCAGCAGAGAGAACATTGCAGTGATTTAATTTAAGAAAGTAGCACAAAGGAGGTGAAAGAGGAAAAAGCTTTCAACACAGGGTGAACTAACCTGACTATGAATTATGTTTCAAACATAATTTTCTTATCCCTGAAGATAGGAAAATGAACATGGACTGAATTTGCCTTAGTGAAATAGTCTTTTATGATCTACTTACAAGCCTCTGTATTTCTATAATGTACACTGACATTTCCTATTGAAGAAACAGGTAACAATCCTTGCAGATTGCGATGCTCCCCTTTCTGATAATATTGTGCAACACGATACACTGCAGTTTTAATTAGAACCAGAGACTTTTGGACATTTCTACCCACTACTGATTCACATGGTGAAAGTAAATCAAGCCCTATATAAACAAAACAGATGGAAGTGACGCTAATAGTACAATGTCAGCAGTATCCACAGATTGACAGAGCTAGTTATGTTGCCAGATGCACAGAATGTTGCACTACTTGTTCCTTATAAACTAGACTTGATGGAGTATGTCAATGTCAAACTCCTTGCTGATTTACACACGAACATACAAAGACATGCACACTTACAGATACTCACGTTCCTGTGATCTATATCAGCCATACCATCTGCTTTCTGCTTTGCATGTGGTAGCTAACTAACTATCCTACTGTGCACGGGTATCACTGAGTACATGCTGTGGAGGCAAACAACAGTTTTTTTCCTTCATCTACCCTATTTAGTGTTATAAAATAGGTTCGTTAACATTTGCCATCTAGGCACGTATATTCCACATGCATTTTTGAATCTTTTTTCCCATTTGTATTTATTCCTTTGACCAGTTTAGCTTTCCACATACCCAGAAATTTCAAAGCTTAATTTTTTTTTGCGGAAATTGTACAGCTTTAAGCATATAGCATAGCCTTCATTTACACCTTGGAGGAAGCACAAAACAGTAAGGTCCAGACAGGTAGCAGCACATAAAGCAAAGATAACATTTCATTAGCTTTTGTCAGAGATACACTCAGCTGACAGTCTATTGAAATATCTTCATCAGGCCGTAGCACTAACTGAGAGAGCAAAATGTCAGGAGAAGGATGTACTGCTTAGAGGGACAGAAGGCTGACCTAGCTACAGCTACCTCCTAAAATCTCTTTCTGACCCATTTTATTGTCTGGCACCTGTCATTATAACAATCTTCTCAAAAGATCTACGGAAATTGCACTTACCCTCTGGTAACTAGGTAACATAATCTCCCGGAGGCTAGCTAATTGCAGTCCATGATAACCTCACATACAGCAACTGTTAAATTTTTCATTTCTTTCAAATTATTATGGATCAGTGGAGAGGGTATTGATTTGATTCATTAACTGATTCCCAGTCTGTTCCAAGGTTAATGATTACATGTATCTCAATTATATCCTTAACAGGTTGTACTGTATGATTTGTTCCAACTGCAATGTACATTGCTTATCTTCCACAGCTGAAAGCCTTCTTAGCACTTGATGATTTAATAAGACCTTTTTTTCCATTTCACTGAACATGCCTACAAGGCACAAGTACATCTGGGACAATGGCAGAAAGAAAGCTTTCCCAAAATTCTTCAAAGAGCATGTACATGACACACTGAAAAACAGTCTCAAAAGGCCACAGAGATAGCCCCAGATTCTTTCAAGTTTGAGATATTTGAAGACAATTCAGAAGATATTGGAAGTGATGATTGATTCTCTCTGGTTTTATTATTTCATCAGCACTGGAAGTTCATATTACCTGTCAGTTATCTTGTAAGCTGCTTTGGGTTATTTGGCTGAAAACAACTTTAGAATTCTTGGTTGAATGTTTGCCATTCTCAGTTCTCTGTCAAGATGGATTGTATATTTTACCAGTAACATGGGGAATTCATTTTTCCAGCAGTGCTGCGGAAACTTTTCGGCTTTCAAGGACTCCCCATATTTTTAGACTGAGCTTACTGCCAATGCAATCACAGACAATAAGCTTTTTTCCATCACATTTACCCCTCTTATGACATTATTCTAGATATTGCTACCGGATTTCTGCCTCACTTGGCTCCAAGACCCATGGTGCTGGCCTTCATACAAACTGGGAATGACATTCCCCAGGAAGCAGTCATAGGAATAAAACTGGTGTAGGAAATGTTACAAAACAGGGCAGTGAGAGACCTGTAAGAGAAGTTTAGGTCTGCTGTTCCTATGGAGAAGTGGCTAAAGAACAGTAATAGGATGCTTTCCCTGCCCATTATTCTACTATTGTAACCTGTTTCTTTAACTGTGTGACACTGTTGGCTTAGTTGGACAAACACGGGGTGATGAGTGTCTCCTATGTGATGTGGAAAGTTAATGGAACAATACTTCACTTGTCTGTAACTCAATTTTACACAAGGCTCCTGATGTTCAAAGACTCACACACTACATGTTTCTGGATTGGGTAGATATTCTTACATCCATTCGTAGACTGGTAAATTGAGAGCTGGAGCAGCTGAGTTTCACAACTAAGGGCACAGAGCAAGCCAATATCAGAAATGACAACACAGTGCAGAAATTCTTGACTCTTGCTTGCTGTTCTGACTCCTGATCCACATTACTTCCCGCAGTTTGCACTCTGCACATATAAAGACCCTTTTATCCTTTTATCTCTCTTCCTCTCAATCTTTTACTTTGGAACTCCAAGATACTGTAGTTTAGTTTTGGAAACTAGGAAGCCAAATGAGTATAGTCATGAGGAAAGACTTCAGTTATACAATCCATTAAATAAAACAATAGAGCTTGCAGCTGAGCTATTAAAAAGCGTAGAGCAATTTTTATTTCAATGGCTACATTTTATTTCCTCTTCTGAGTGACTGCTAACAAAGGGCTGCTGAAAGGACTGGATAAAAAGTAGACGTCAGATGCAAGATCCATGAGTTAAACAACATTATTAGATACAATTTCATAAAATCTAGTTGCTTTTCTGCTACTAGAAATCATGTCCTTTTGTCAACTTGTGGTCACATCAGCACTTCTGTTGATATAATTTGCTCCAGCTGCAGAGCGTAGTTGGCCTGCAAATCAAGAACTAGAATAGGGACAGTCAGGAATAACTCAATGGCTTGGATAATGTGCAAATCACTACGCATCTTGCTATTAGTATAGTTTATTTTCTCTCAGAATATTTGGAACATGAAAAATTTATCTTTAGCAAAACAGCCGATCTGACACTTTACTGAGAGCAGAACTGGCTGGCTAGCTTATTGTAACACCCCTCCTCCCCTCAGAACTCACACACACATACTCCCCCCACTCTATAATCATTTAAGTGGGATTATCATATCAAAACCCTTCATTATCTTTCATTGAATTCAGACCAAACACCTAATTTCATATATTGTTTGAGGTCTCCTTATAATATTGCTCACAATCCTCTACATTCACTTTTTAAATGTTTAAAAGAGGTTGGTTTCAGTTTGTTGGGGCTTTTTTTATTTCCATTTTTTTTCCCCCAATTTCACCCTTTCCTACCTTTTACTCAAAATGGGCAGAATAAGAAGTAGTCCATCGGCACAGCAATGAGATCCTTCAAACTCCAGCCTTCTGGGCAGATGGGAACCTGGTTGGAAATGATACATAGCACATCTGGTAGAGCATAGAATGAATGAACATTGTGCAAAAACGGAAAAAGACTTACTGAAGCAACCGTTCTCTTTTGTCTCTACATGAATAGGAAGCAAGATGGTGTTAGCACAGCCCTTATTTCAATCTACTCTTAAACCATACTTTTATTTAATACAAAGCTGACTGTTGGTACCAAGAACCTGCAAAAGTCCAAACTTGCTAAATTCACATTGATATTGGAGCTTTCTGCTTCTAGTAAACAATTCAGGAAAGGAAAATAATAGGAAATACAGCTGGAGGTGCCCCTGTTAACAACAGTGATTAATCATCTGCAAAAATGCTGCAGAAAGTTTGTTATTTTCCACTACAAGTAAACAGCATACTGTCTCTCTGCAGAAAGGAAGCCCCTCAGTGCAGGTGTTAGGAGCATTGCAGCCCCACTGCTCGAGCTCCCTTCACCAGACCTGACAAAACAGGCGCTTTCCTCTTTAACTTACTCACCTCAATTAAAATCCTGATTAGATCCAGTTTGGCACCATTTAACACCATTTGCTTGATTTTGCTCATCCATTCTTTTTTGTCAGATTAGGGTTGCAATGTAGAGGACAGCATGCTAACTATGTGAAAAATAAAAACTCCCCTGCTTTTATCAAGGTTTTACTTCCAGGCAATGAAGGCAAGGCTTAAGCTTTTAAAGGCATTATAGAAGTGCTCCACAAGACTAAGCTGGTGGTTGGCTTTACAGCAATGTTATACTCAATATTTCATTGTACACAACTGCTTCAGCCTGTAAAATTCACTATCACCAGGTAAACAGTGCACTAAGGCCAAAATGAAAACAATATTGGGTGGCCCTGATCAATAGAGAGCTATTGATCACTTGTAGAAAATCCCTATCTCCAAGGTGTAAAGAAATGGTTAAAAAAGAGCAGCAGAATTTTCACTCCTGATCTTCTCTATACTATAGGGGTTTAGGTTGGTTGACTGTGGAAGGCTTTTCTTTCCTTCAGCCATTGCCAGAGATAGGACATGACTGATTTGCTGCCTGATTTTAAGGCAAAATCTTGTAGTTTCAGTTTTGAAAAACCTTTGATTATAGAAATTATGAAAGCTCTTGTTCTAGTCAACAAAATGTAATAGGGAATAGATCCAAACTCTTTATTTGACATAAACATTTTGGAAGGATCAGTACCCCAAGCTAAAATAAAACTGTTAAATACATCTTTATATATTCATGTAAAGTAAACAACAATGTCAATTCCCAGTAATCTTTTCTCCTTTCCACTTAGTTCTGTGTGCCTGCATTATCTCATCAGCACAAAAGACAACCTCATCTCATTAGCATCTTACAGAATATATTTAAAGAAGACTAGAGCATCTTTGGCCACAAAGTTGCTCTGAATCTCAGGAACATCAAGTAACTCTCAGAAGTATGCTGTGCTAAAATGAAGTCGGACAACTGCCACAGATTATACAAAATCAAAATTCAAAATAATTTTAAAGTGTAAACCTTCTAATCAACTATCTTCTCCAGATTTTATTCAGCATTCCTAACACTGAGTTATACTTTTATTTTGCTAGTAACAGGAAACAAATACAAAACAACTGTTCAGCCAACTGAACTTGCTGATCTTGGCCTAAACAGTAACACAGATTAGTTAAGCTAAAGGGGCTCTGGAGCTGATTAGGCAGATCTAAAATGCCACGTCTTTTATCCTTTTGCTAAAGACAATCTAAGACTTCCACTATCCATCATCACTTTCAAATAAGAAACTTGCAATTCAAAGCTCACTGATAAAATGCCATTGATCATTGAAAGACTGCTCATTATTGCAATGACATTGACATTTTGGCACTGTATCCAACCATTGGGTCCGCAGCATGCCAATCCCAAAAGTGCCTGCCTGAATTCAGAGTTCTGGCTTGGTTTAGACCTAGTTTATCTGTGACTTTTGCTGATGGATGGTAACTGCTTTGTGGATGTGAATAAAGACACACTGTCATTCCTGAGCTGTTAGCCTCTCAGTGTGAGTGGTTCTGTTAATGCACTCCTGAACCTCCCACCATGATGTGAGGATCCTGTGGCTCTGCATTAGCCTTCATTCACTCTAGTCCAACTGTCTTATTCCAGTCAAACAGACTACCTCCAGAAGTAGCCATTTTCTGACTTCTTGGATCTTCACTTGTTTTTTGAACACAGGGAGAACTTTGTTTTTTTCAGCTGAAGAGGCTAGTGAGTCATATTCAGGCATGTGAATACCAGTCTGATAGCTTTCTACAGCAGGATGACTAGTTTGGAGAATGTGGTGAGAGCAGAGAATGTTGATGAACTTCAGTAAGGATTTTGACACTGTCTTCTGCAACATCTTCATGGAAGAACTAATGAAATAAGTGGACTGGGAACTGACTACATAACAGTTCTAACTGACTAAACAAATGGGCTCAAATCACAAAGTCCTGCGGAAGAACAGTTGTCAGTGATATGCCCCAGATGTTGTTTCTGGGCCCAGGACTTTTGCTCTGTAGCATCTTCATTGATAGGACAGGGTGCACCTTCATCAAGTTAGAAGTCTGTACAAAACTGGGAGGAGTGGTTGTCATTCATTGGGTGTGTTGTCATTCAGAGGGACTTGGATTGGTTGAGGGATCTCGGGAAGTTCAACAAAAGGAAAATCAAAGTCCTCCATCTGGGAAGAAACAGCTCCATGCATACTGGGTGCTAATTGGCTGGAAATTAGCCCTGCAGAAAAGCCTTGGGCATCCTAAGGGATATCAAGCTGATCATGAGCCCACACTGTGCCTTTGCAGCAGAGAAAGCCAACAGCCTCCTGTAGTACATTAGGCAAAGCATTGAAAGCCAGTCAAGGGAAGTGACCTTTTCTATTTGTTGAGAACTTCTGAGACAGATCTGGAATGCTGTGTTCAGTTTTGGGCTCCCCACTACAAGAAAAAGATGGTCTTCTTGAACAGAGTCCAGCACAGGGCCACAAAGATAATTAAAAGGCTGGATGGGGCATATGACATGTGGAGAGGCTGAGAGAACTGGGCCTGTTCAGCTTGGAGAAGAGAAGGGTGATGAAGGTCTTGCTAGTGTATATAAATACCTGATGAAGGTATAAAGAAGATGAGGCAGACTCTGAGTGATAAGTAGTAACAGGGTAAGAGGAAATGGTCACAAATCAAAGCACAAGAAATTCTATTTCATCATAAAAAAAAAAAAAATAAAATACTGTGACTGTTGTCAAACACTGTCAGAAGCTGCCCAGAGAGGCTGTGGAGTCTCAATCCTTGAGGATAATCAAAAGCCATCTGGACAAACTCCTGGGCATGGGGGATTGGAGTAGAACATCTACAGAGGTCACTTCCAACCCCAACTATTCTGAAAATAACGGTATTAGTTAGAGCTGAAACGAGGCAAGATGAAAGTGACCTTCAGTGAACAGCCCAGGAAATAAGCCTTACTGTTTTCTGATGGCATCTGCTCAGCAGCCATTAAGTCAGAAAATCATTTTCAGAAATGGTTGTCTAGATCTAACAGTAAAAATTTGAAAGCCTTAATTAAGCAATCATGATAAGACTGAATCTAATCATCTCTAAGGTTTATTGTGAGGCCCACCTCTTAATCAAGACTTTTTCACAAAGAGAAGGCTAAAGAGCACTGACTGTCTTGGACAGATGGAAGAGTAGAAGAAAATGGCGGATGAAAGAAGATGAAGGAAGAAACATAAAAGATGTAAAATGAGATACCTTACTCATAGAAATGCAATTAGAAGGAAACTTCTGTAATAGCAAGTCTTTTGTTTTACACTCAGCTACCATGTTTACTGGCTCTATAATTATCTTGAAAAGCAGATCAATACACCTAATTACACTGAGAACAAAACAGTTGTGGTTAGCTAATGTTTGTGGAGACAGCTCCATTTCTGCCTCACAGATTCTGGGACACAAAGAAGCAATAATGGTCCTTCTCAGAGCTGCCCTGCTGGTGGATGCTTCCTAAAAAATCCCCTTCGTCCTACCACACCACTTGAAGAAAGTCAGAATCAGAAATTAGGAGAAATAAGGGTGCATCTATTGAATCTATTACAAAAAACTTTTGTTCACTGTTCTCTGCAGGAGCCAAATGAGATAAAAACCTGCCACAATGTCTAGGACTACCAAACAAGAATCTTTTCCCTTTTACTTGACTTCTCAGTTTATGTCTGAATATAAACAATTCCATCATAGAATGGAATGATGGAATGGTTTGGTTTGAAAGGGACATTAAAACTCATCCAGTTCCAACCCCCTGCTACTGGCAGGGATGCCTTTCACTAGACCAGGTTGCTCCAAGCCTTGTCCAGCCTGGCCTTGAACACTGTCAGGGACTGGGCAGCCACAGCTTCTCCGGGCAACCTATGCCAGAGCCTCAGCACCCTTGCAGGGAAGAGCTTCTTCTTAAGATCTCATCTCAATCTCCCCTCTGTCAGTTTAAAGCCATTCCCCCTTGTCCTGTCCCTACAGGTCCTTGTCCAAAGAGCCTCTCTAGATTTCCTGTAGTCCCTTCAGGCACTGGCAGCTGCTCTAAGGTCTCCCTTTAAGGAGCCTTCTCTTCCCCATGCTGAAAAAGCCCAGCTCTCTCAGCCTGGCTCCAGAGAAGAGCTGTTCCAGCCGTTGCAGCATCTCCATGGCCCTCTCTGGACTCACTCCAACAGCTCCATGTTCCTCTTGTGTTGTTGTCCCAGAGCTGGATGCAATGGTCAGTTTTCCAGTTTCTATCTACATTTTAACTCCTCAGAACTCCTATTTAGCAGTGTTTGACTCTACAGGCATCTAAAGTCTTTGCACACCTGTGTTTTTTGTCAATAAAATCCCATCAGAGCAAGTGAGCTCTACTACCCCGCCTATCTGCAGATGTAGAAGGGATAAAAGAGGCAAGGACCTCATTGCTCATTTCCCCCCCATTTCTCTACCCAAACAAGCCTCATATTTGCTTATTCTCACATTTCATCTTATAGTCTGAGTTCCACGCTATACACAGTCAGAGGGGATGGTTCTCCTAACTTCTTACCCTGTTTCCCAGTGGTTAAAAACCCGTGTTGTTGATGAGGAAGGGTTTTCTGGGGGTGGAAGGGAAGATGTGGTTTAGACAGTGCAGGAAACTGAAATGAGGTTTTCCACATCCTGAGTCAACTGGCCAACAAAGGCAGTATGACCTTCTGCTTTTGCTGCTCTTATGAGAAAAAAAAAAGTCTGTTTTGATATGGATATTGCAAATTCCACAAGGTGGCTAGACCCATGTGGGAAGGTGCTACAGCACTGAGTGCTGTGCTGCCTAACTCTTCTTTGTGGATCTGGCCCTTGGCCTTGTGACGTTTTATAACAACAGCCTGCACCCTTTTCTTCCTTTTTTGGTCTTTTCAGATTCATGAAATCAGGTCAAGGGGTAGGTCATCAAGCTGCCTTTCCTACAGCTGGACAGTGTGTAATTTGTGAAGTGCCTGCTGAATGGGGATCGACTACTTTCATTCTGCTTTTATGGTCCCGTACTTGTTCGTGTATGGATTGAGCTCATCCTTTATCATCCTTAAACAAAGAATTGGCTGTAGCAGTCAGCAAAATGTACAAGGCTTGTCCTAAGTGACAGTGCAAATACACATGCTTCTCAGGCTACCAAATTGCTAAGTCTATGTCAACTCCTAAACGATTATCTATTATCTGCAATTTGGTCTGTGTCTAGACAGAGAGTGGTAAAAAAAGTACGCTTTTTTTCCACTGTTTCTTCTCTGTTTCTAAAAGGAACACATTTCCTATACAGCTGGAAAGGGCTGCAGAGGGGAAGAGGGCGGGGAAGGAAGACACTTCTTTTCAAAAAGTCATTTTTCCTTAGAATGTCATGGGTTTGGATAGCCCCTCCAGAGCTGGTTAAGGAATGGAGATCTGTAAGGTCGTTTAAAAACAGAGGATTTGGCAGCACACCCTATAAAGGCTGGTTTTACACAGTGAATGAATGACCTGCTGCCGGGGTTCAATTTCATGGAGTGTCAAAACTCAAGTGTAAAGGTGCTTTTCCATGGCTTCAGATTCAAAATAATCTTAATATGAAAGATGAGAAAGAGAGGACTGCCAGGTTGTGTGGCAGCTGCACGAGTGAAGGAAATGCTTGTGCTAGCAATAGCTTTTTCTTCTTAAAAAAAAAAAAACCAAAAAACAACAAACTAGGAAAAGCACACCAAAGAGGATCTCTATTGTATACTTTTTAGTCTGGATGGATTTCCTTTCTGTAAGCTCACAGAGATGTCCATGCACAGCAAGAACATGTTAGGGAGGGAGGAGCCTTTGCAACATTTTTGAGGTGCAGAGAAAGTGAGCTAGAATTGCTGCAAAGCTGCCTGGGCTAAGCATGATCCCAGATGTGAAACAAGAAAGCTCTAGTACAAATGGACCTTAGAATGCTTTCTGTTGTTCGCTCCATGTTTTGGCTGGCATAAAAGGTTTATAGGATTGTTCTCATTTTGTTTTGTCTAAAGATGCATTTGACTGGTGTGTTCTGAGCAAAGCAGGGATGCTCAGAGAGCATAAGTAGGGAAGAATTAAAATGCTAAGACTAGCAACAAAATTAAAAAGCTAATTTTACTTCTGTTTCATTTTTTGGATGTTTTTCCTAGTGTTTGATCCAATTATGAGGGAATATACATGGATCTCAAGACTACAGAGCTACATTCCTGCTGTGCCACTGATTCATTGTCTGACTAGAGAGCAGTCTAATCAACTTCTTCTGTCTAGGTTGCCTGTTTGCACAAAAGAATGAAATAATTATTTCATTGTGACTTAAATTCTAGATGGTATGATCTGCTCTGATTTTACACTGTGTATTAGTTTAGAGAATATTACTACTTTCTTCCTGTTCTGCAGGACAAACATATTCCTATTCTGTGGGATAAACACAAGTCTCAGTTTTTACTGAATAATTCTTAATCATTGTCCTCTTGTGGCCCCAAAATAATCCATAGATGAAGAATCCCAAATTTGCACCACAATATAGTGTGTCACATCCTAACACAGAATTGTCTACAGATATTTGCATACGTGTAATAAACATAATTTATTTTTATGACATCTTAAAAATCTTTCTTTTCCCTTTCTTTTTCTTGCCACCCCCTATGCATTTCTTAAGTGTATGTCTTAGCTGATGTTTCTTATCACTTCATTGAGGCGTGGTATTAACTCTGTCAGCATCTGAGACCAAAGGCAAGTTTATAATTAAGAGACATTTTTTCCTGCTGCAGAGAAACCTTCTCTCCCCTATCCCCAGTGTGGCCCCTGTAACTTCAGTCCACCGCAGCAGGACTATGTTTCATCTACTTGCAAATGGAAAGCACCATAGATCAAGAAACTCTTTGTCAAACAGCTTTTTGTCTCTGTTCTTCTGACAGACAGAGGCCTACTGAAAATCATCATATTGGAGTAACTGAGTACAGGCACACCATACCTAACTGTAAAACAGATATTTCTGAGTATTTAAACAACAGTACAGAATAAAATAGCCTTTCATCAAACAGAAATATCCGCGTATATGGCAATAAGTCAAAGTTGGGGAAAAAAAAAAAACCCAGTTTTAAAAATATGGAAAAAGACTTTGTGAAAATTGTAAGTTTTGTGTATTTCTCCTCTGCCAAACATGCCTGGCACACTTGTGCTGCCAATTAGGTTGTGTGATCTCTGACAGACAACAGAGCTGAAGCCAGAAGCACCAGGAATAGCCAAAAATTTAAAAAGATTCTGCTTGTTTCAACTTTTTAGCAATAGGATAGGACTTGTGCTATAGTGGATCAAGCTGCAAGATAGGAGAAGGTTAATGTGGAATGTCAGGGCTAAGTTTTTACCAGGATGGAAGCAACAGTGAACATATTTGACCTGGAGTAAGGCAATATTAATGTTCTTTAGGAACCAAACTCCGAAAAAATAGCATAGCTCCGTCCTCAGTGGAAACCTATTCCTGAAAAATATCCAAAGGGTCCATGTGTTTTTACACACTGAAAACACTTGGAAAGTTTGTCATGCCAAGTATAATTGAACTGAACCCAACTGAAATTGTAACAGTAAAACCAGCAGCAGGAGAGGCAATTTGTAATTTCTTTAAAACATTTGTCTTTTATGATTTATTAAACAACCTCTAAGCATACACTACCAATAGATGTTATGCCTGCTTCATGCAGTAGGGTTTTTGCAGCCTGTTGGTTGTTATCATTCTACATCCTGGGCAAGAAGAGCTTCAATGTAGTTGAAGAAATTTTTTACAGTGAGGGTGATAAAACACTGGCACAGGTTGTCCAGAGAAGCAGTGGATGCGCCATGCCTGGAGACATTCAAGGCCAGACTGGAGGTGGTCATGAGCAACCTGATCTAATTGAAGATGTCCCTGCTCATTGTCAGCAGAGATTGGATTAGACGATCTTTGAGGGTCCTTTCCAACCCGAGCTATTCCATGATTCTATGATTCTAATCAAAACATTAATACCTGGTCATAAATATATTTCATGACAGTCATAGGTCTGTAAATTGATTCCACTGCCACTGGGTTTTTGATACCATCACCTTCGACTCCCCTATTGTCCAGGTGCAAGAAGAACAAGGAACTTGAACTTCACTTCAAAAGCTCATCTTCAGTGACAGGTCTTTCCAGCAAAAAAGAAATTATGATGTTCGAGGGTTGCCTCTGTGTGCTGAGAAGCACTGCTAAACAGGGTATGGTTTAATTTTGCACGATGCACTCCAGGCAGATGTACATGAGATCCGGTCAGGTCTGCTCAGGCTTAACATGGGCCAAGAGCCAGGCTACTACATTCAGACAGTGCTTATATGCAACAAAACTTAAGCTGTGCTTTCTAGTTCAGGTCCATACCAATACATTCATACACCTTTTTTAGTCAACTTAATGCAAGATATAGTAAGATTATAGTATGCAACAGTAGTACAACCAGACATTATTCATCACGTGGGCTTATGCAAACAGTCACTATGGACTTACGTATTTATTTTTTTTTATGAACCATATTATTATTTTCTTAGAGTTTATAAAAATCTTTTTTTTCCTATCCAATCTGTGTATTTATTTTTGTGTTTAATTTTAGCCCACCAGTATTCTCTTTTCAAAAGCTAAGCAGCTGAATCACTATTTTCTTGAAAGATCCTTGCATTATATAGAATAAAATAGCTTTCCAGTTTCAATACTGTTTTTCTGTAAGTGTTAGCCAGCATAGCTGTTCAAGATGCCCCTTGTATTTGCATGATTGGCATTAATATTCTCAAAGGATATTTGCAAAGGATAATTTTAGTGCTGAAGAGCCCCATATCTCTCTCCAGGAAGTGAAGAGAAGGAGGGTGTCATACCAAGGAGGATTGTGATTGTGCTGGTTGCTCAATGGCCCAGGTAAGAACTGTAGAGGGAAACCTGGAGAGACTTTCTGGGCTGAAGCCAGCTTTCGTGTATATGTTTAGTTGGCATCAAGGTTAAAGACACAATTTTGATGTTTATATAAAGCAAAGAAGAAACTAGAAGTAGGTATGATCAGCTTGTGGGTAATTGCAACCAGGTGGAAAACCATTAAGACATTAAGCTGGTAGAGGCAAATCCATTCCTCCTACTCTAGTGCACCAAGAATGAGCTGTAATAAACATATATTAAAGAAAGAAGCCATGTCTGAAATATCACATATTCATACTATTCAAGCAGAGAGCAATATTTAAGTGTTCACTCAGCTACTATAAACCAGAGAAATCCTGAGGTTTCTCTGCCTCAGAGGCCGTTCTCCCTCCCTTGGCTGTAACCAGATTTGTGAAGGGAGTGAAGAGCATCTTGTATTTCCTCTCAATGATCTGTGGCTGGCTGAGGCACAAGGGATTTGACCTTTCTGTTTGTCAGGATTTATTTGCTCTGAGGCTGCATTTCTGTCTCTCACTGCAAAAAAAAAAAAAAAAAAAGATGAATCTCAGTCACACTGATGACCATGATAACTCTTCCCCATTCAGAGTAAGTGTAAGAGACAATTAAATGCCTTTCAGAAACAAAACTGGTGAAACAGTAAAAGCCTGAGTACAATCTGTGATGACCTGCTCTAGGCTCGTGTACTCACAGGTAAATGTATATTTGTGCAACAGCACATGTATATACAGAGAGTTTACTTTTAATTATGAAGAAAACCTAAAATTCAATATAAATATCCATATTCATGGTTGTTCAATAAAGGCTGAAAGGTGAAGTTTATCAATTGACTTTAAAATGCATTTCAGAAACTACTATATTTTATGAACTGATGAATAACAAATTCTTTTCTTTACATGTAGTCATAACTTCCATCTCTAGGATAGTTCAATTGGAAAATTATTTTAAATAGAGCTGATGCACTGATCTGTTCCAGAAACATTATGCTCATGTGAATGGAAAATTGTGAGCAAGATAATATGCAGAGAAACAAAACAAAACATTTTTTTGCTATATATGCAAGACCAAAAACAAAACTCTTGGATTTGACATTGTAAGATTCTCCTTTTCCCCTCTTTTCTCATCAAGATCTAGGTTTTTTTCCAGGCTTGTCCCATATTTTGCTCTGCTTCAGGCCAAACCCAAGAGGTGTTCTTTAGGCCACATTTCTTCACACTCATTCCTTTATATTGTTACAGTAACCCATTTTAACACTGACAACATTTTTCTTGGATATATCTGAATTGGCCAGTCTAGTTCCCCATTTGTAAAGAGGTGAATGGAAACACCAGTGTTGCTTTCCAGTCTTGTGTGTATGTATTGAACTGTGAATGCTACCTCTCTCATCATTAAACCACAGCAGTAGCGTCTGCCTTGTCACACCTTCGAGATTCTGCAAATCTAGCCCTTTCTTCTTCCACAGGCAGCAAAGGGTGCTTAAATAGCATGAGGCCAGAGAGGGAGAGCGCATGCATTTCTACTGACCCTAGAATACTTTAAAAACTAATAAATAACTAGAAAATACTGCTGAATTCCATCATGAGTTAGCAATGGTGTAAGTTACACATCATGTATCTGTCGGTCAGGAAGCAGGTGTATGTGGGTGTAAGTGCCAGAGCTGTTCGACTTGCAGCAACTTGGCATTTAGTGGGAGTGCTATATGACTGTAATGTATACTCTCAGATGAGGAAGAAGGAAAAGGGGGGGGTGTAGTGCGGCAATCAGGAAATGGAAGGGTTAAGCAAATTTGCAGCATCCACTGGAAGACAACCTTCTCCAGGATACTTGCATATTTCCTTGTATTCTTTTATTTCCATGTCCACAGGGTCAACTCTTCTACCATTATGTTTAGCTGTGCCCCTGTTGAACTGACAGACAGAAAATACCGGATATTTTGTGAGCAGACTCACTTTGACTCTTCCTGTGCTCCAAGCCAGCCAGATGCAAACTGGCCTCAAACCGGGAGTCATGTAGCGGCAGTTAGCAGGCAGGCAGCCCAGGCTAATAAACCTTGCTGAGAGGGCAGGATGTATTTGCCCAGGCTTAGTGCTCTGCTGGTGCAGCTACGCAGTTGCTGCTGAGCTTCGGGCTCTGGCAGCCTTGGGCTGCAGGCAAAGCAAGGTGGCCTCTGCTGCTGAAGAACAGGATCGACACCACCTGCACGGGAGAGAGACTGATCCTTTGCTTGTTATATACATATAATCTGAAGCAATGTAATGGGTGCCTTCAAATAATTTTTAAATTACATCAGTGATGGGTGATGCCTCTGTGGGAAAAAATATGAACTGCCTGAAAGCTGTAGGATTCACAAGAATGAACTCTTCTGTCTAAGAATCCAGCAGGTCCCTGACAAATTGTTTTTTTAAGATAGAAATCCTTTAAAATACTTTTTTTTTTTTCACTTTTTAATGTAGCAGAAAGAGCTCAGTCCATGTTTCAGAAACCCCTCATAGCAGTAGGCCAAGGAGAAATCCAGAATATTCCATACCCATTTTGTATATTTGACTATGGCATATATATGGGTATGGGTATGGGAATATATCTTTTGTGTCTCCTGAATCATCTCAACAGCCTTCAGAATGTTCTGTGCAGCCTGGCATAAATAATCACCTGTAATCAGGGACGCTATGGATGTAGGAACAGCAGCAAAAAAGAAATTCCACCTGAAAATCCCCAAACTGCCTCTGAGAAGGAGGAGGGAAATTGAGTGAGATCTCCAAAGGTTTGAAAATGCATGTAATAAGCATTTACATTTTTCAGTAGATTTGCCTGTTACTAGTCAAAGGTCTTATTCATGTGTCGTGTGTATTTTCCCTGAGTAAAAATTGTCTTTTCTTCTGGAAGATGCATCTTGTTTTAAATTGCTGCCAATTCTTATCTAAACACCTACGCAACAATACGAAGATTTATTTTATTTTTTTTTTTCTTCACCTCAGCCTTAGTTTTTCCTTTTAGGATTGCAGAAAATTGCACAGAAGCAATTTAAAAGGTAGGGATAAAAGAATTTAAACTAACAAGGCTAGTATCACCTGCATTTGTGTTTCTGTGCTCCAGCATTACTTCTGACAGAGACCTGAACATTTATCCAATGGATAAGGTGTTCTTGTGCTGTCACATGGTTATTTCACAGCTGTATTAGAAACCTTCTTTCAGCTGCTAGTGTCGTATCAGGTTTAATCATCTTTTTCTGCGTGGAGTAACATGATCAGCAGCAAATTGTTTCTAAAATTCCCACAGGAATGCTTGAGGTCTTGGAAAAGTATATTGTACTGGTATTGTACAGCATGTAATAAAACCCTTTTACCATCTGAGAGAGGTGAAGGTGGGATAAAAGTTTAGAGGAGGCTGACTGTCCTGCCTTGTCTAAGTGATGGGATGGGGGAAACGTCTTTTCCAGCTGTAAGGTGTAGCAGGGAATACCTTTAGTGGTAAAGGGTGACTTCCAGTACATGGTGTCCAGCCTAGGTTCATATTAGGCACCAATTTGACACACCTCTTTGTTTGTGCTCTTCCTTTTGGATTTTTTCTTGCAGTCTCCATCTGCCCAAGGTCCCACTGCTGTCAACCCCTCCACTAATCTAATGGTTTAAGACATTTCTTTAAAATCTGCACCTCCATCTTTTCAAATTAAGCTCAAAAAATTCATTTTCTGTTCTATACTGAACAGATGTCCGGGGTTCTTCCTGTAAGTTTCACCAGGAGGGAAGCAGCATTCATTTCCAGCCTGCATATTCCACAGCAGTCTCACAGCATGGGCTTGAGATGGGTGAAATTTGGCATTGATAAAGGATTTCCTGCAGACTCCCTGCTTATTGCAGTGCTTTGGAACTAAATGACCTTTTGAAGGCTCCTTCCAACCCAAACTACTCTATGATTCTGTCTCGAAGACTGCAGTTCTACCTGAGTACTGAAGTCTCCCACTGAATTTGGCCACAGAGGATTACTCTGCAGAAAAAAAGTCCTGCAAATCTGTGAACTACCTTGCTCTGAACAATGCTGGGATAGTCCCATTTACTGCCAGGCTGGACAGCACATCGTACAGCAAAGCTAATTAAAGGTCTCCTCATTCAAAAAGCAATGAATTTTACTTTTATTCTCATATATATTGGTTTTATACCAGTGTAACTCTATTTGTAGGAATGAGGTGCTCCTGATTTATGCCAATAAGACAGACCACAAGGGCTCCCTTATGCCAGCTGTTTTGAAAATGCTCCAGGATAAGTTATCTAAACTAATTTCCTCCCCACCAGTTTCTTTTTTCTGGCTTAACAAGAACAATTGCAGAAACTGTACTTTCTGTTGGATTGTTCTTTCAGTTCTTTCAGTCTGCAATTAAGAACATTCTCACTAAAGGAACTGTAATTACTGCAAATTGTAGTAAGCAGTGGTAATTGATATGCTTCTGTAAAGCTGACTAGGTTTAAGATAGCTTTTTAATGTCATTAAATAATGAATGTAGAACTTTATACCATGTCACTTCAGGTCTGAGAGTACTTAAAACATAGAACACAGCTATTTCTTGTAATGTGGAGGGTGGTCACTGGTAATGAAGAGATTTATGAGAACATATAAGTACGTTACCATGCAGCTTGTGTGCAGGCAGACCCTGTGGAAAGCTGCCATATCCATAATGTGATCTTGAAGGGAGTATATAGAATCATAGAATAGTTAGGGTTGGAAAGGACCTTAAGATCATCTAGTTCCACCCCCCTGCCATGGGCAGGGACACATCACACTAAACCACATCACCCAAGGCTATGTCTGTCTCTTCCTGAAGCTTGCTAGGAAGCAAAGGAGCTTGAAGTAGCACCATTATTTGTAAAGAAAGGCTGACTTAGGTCATTTGTAGATGGTTTTGACATTTATACTCCTTATTTGAGCTTCAGGCCTATAAAGCTGTACTTTTAGGAAAGTGCATTAATTTAACGGCGAGGTTAGAAAATACTCTCCCAGAAACATTATTTAAACACTCTAAACATTTCCAAAACATTTCTCAGGCAATTACATTGTTCAGTGTGAGGTGGCTCAGCAGGTGCAAGGACTTGGTCACCTATTCACTGTGCATCACGTCTGAGTTGACTGAGGAACCCTCAGTCTAGCATCAAACTATCACTGATTTTCTCATGTCAGTAGTCTGTCCATGCCTATATGGACCACAAAAGTCATCATGTTACTGCACATCTCCTCACTGAGTGGCTTTTTACACGCTTATATTTGTGTAGCACATAAGCATAGCATTAAAATGTCTGTGGAGTTGTGCATAAAAGCCAAAGAGTCAGAGTCAGGAAGTGCCAGAAGGCAGGTTGTTGAGTCACCTTCAACTCATTCCTATGGGTGTAACACAACCATTTAATATGCACGTGCTTAAAAATGCTGCAGTTTTTCACTCCTACATTTTTGTTACATTCTTTAAAGACATTCTGCATGATATTACAACGGCCACCACTGCAATGGGTGGGGTGTCATAAGATACTTCTGGGTGCTCACTGCCCTTATTCTTACATGAACTTACCTTTTTGCAGCTGGCCTATGGTGATTTCCAAAGAATCTTGTCTAGGTTCATTAGAGCAACCCTAAAGGAGATAGGCCATTAAGTCTGTGATTTCTGAATAAATTTCAAAATAAATTATTTCCCACAATGAATATTCATTAAATAGAGAGGAAAAAGGGGAAGCATTTTAATCTTTCTTGAGTAATGAAATCAGAAAATCATTTGGGATGAGGAAATGACTGTCTAAAACTGGGTGTGTTTTCTAAGACTTGCTCAGCAGTGACAGGCATTTTCAAGAGGCTGAAAACATCCAATGCAGGGATAAAACAGGTTTCTTAACTCCACCTTTGCTCTGGTCTTAGCTTTCGCATTTCAGTGTAATTATTTGTTCTGTGACAGAGATTAATCATAGGGCAATCCTTCTGTTTTACCATTTGCTTTGCTGTCTTGGCGTCATATTCCTTCTGTTATGATCATTGGCTTTTTTAAAATTTTCTCTTGATGTACAAGCTAACTTGAGGTGTTGTACAGTTTCTCTTTCAATCTGAAATTCTCTTTCAAAAAGTCTCTCTCTTCCATCATAGCTCCTTGAAAAATCCACTTCCATCATGCAGCTCAGGTTCAGGAGGGATTTTTAACAGAGCCTTCTGGGAGTGTTTGCTCAGCCAGTGAAGTTCTCATAGTTACCACAGCTTCAATGCTTGAGCAGTTTTTGTGTTTTTAAGAGTTGTGCAAGAAAAGACTGGGTGCATTTTGCTTTCACAAAACTAACCCTTTCTTCTGATGGACTTTTGGCCAGTATGGACTTCTTGCTTAAATGGGATTGAATTTGAGCTGCTCTGTGGTAGCTGGCAGAGCAGTACAGGAGAAAGCAGTTTAACACTCTTGCCCATATGTATACAGAATATGCAAAGTATAGGACATAATGAATTCCAGAAAAAGAGGAGCAAATTTAGAAGAACGTTGTGAAGCATTGTTTCTAACGCACTGCACAATGTGCAGCTATAAAAAGTTTTCATCCTGTTCATTGCTTTAAATACACTTGAGTTACACTTGAAATGAAGATATAATGTCAAAGGTATGAAGGATTTAGCAGGAAACGCACTGCTCCAATATATATTTGTAATCCTTGTATTTATTTTATTTATTGATTAGAAATGCTTATTGAGTTGTGTCAGTTCCAAGAGTGCTTCATTACACAACAAGCGCTGGCTAGAAAATGTCAGAACTGATCTGCCTCAAATTTTTTCATGTCATTCTAATCCTCCTCCAAATGCTTTCATAAGCTTCATCTCACTCTATGTTATTTAACTGAAGATCTTTTTTTATAAAGCAGTTTATCATGCTCAGCAACTGAGTGAGGGAACTTGGCCGGAAAAAAGCATAGCATACACTTTGAAAGCACCTGAAATGCCTTATTTGCATGCTATTAGTAAAATGTTCAGTGTAGTTGCACCATTGCTCAGCTTCACAAATGTAGTTTTTAGGAACTAAGAGGCAACCCTAACTTCTGAGCTTTGAAAAAACTAATTGCATCTGTCTTAATGTAGCACAGTTTAGGAGGGAGGAACAGTAAAGTGAGTTTGCTCAACACTGGATAGGCAATTTCTCCTTGTCGTTGGCAGCCATGAGAAGAGCAATGTTGACCAGCGCAGCTTACCCTTCACAAATTTCAACAGTTCTGGCCACATATATTTAGCACTTTGTTATTTTTGTTTGCCCTATTCTGTCAGCATTGGACCCTTTTTTGCTGGGTTGTTTGGTTTTTTTATTTTGTTTTTTTTTTCTTTTTCCTTTTTTTTTTTTTTTTTTTTTTTTTGGTACTGTGGGTGTCCTGAATGCTTAAGTACATCAGAATGCAATTTTAGTTCATTTGGGGCAAAAATTCAAATAAAGAAATCTTTAAACATTGTCAGGATTTTTTGACTGTTTCATTTGTTTGGTTTTCTGGTTTTTTCCTTTGTCAGAACTTTCAACAGACAAAATCAGGTTAAAAATGGTAGTAAAGCAGCTACTGCTTAGTTGATTGCATTTGTGGCCAGTGTCAGATGCAGGAAAAATCCTTCAGAAATTAAGAAAATCTGATTTTTTTTTTTGGTGGATCTTATAGCTATATGAAAAAAAAAAAAAAAAAAAAAAAAAAAAAAAAAAAGAATTCTGAGTAATTTTTACCATAAAAAAGTTACCTGAAGAAGAGAACACAACTGGCAATGCCTGCTTATAGGCGCATTGGAATTGCAACTGCATGAAGCTGTGGGTAGTCACCTTCAGCGCAGCTTTTTGTCTGTCTTTGGATGCCTAAAGTTGTAGAACAAAGAGGGGATCCTGTATTTCAGGATGATAGAAACAGAACCATCATGCTGTTCTTGGTCTTAAATCATATGTTCTTTTTGATTTTGGAAAGTCCTGATGCAGCTCAATTTACAAAGCAGGATTAACAGGGTTAACTTTTTTCTGATAGCTAGCTCATCAAACACATACTACATGATTAAAAATATTAAAATAAATTTTAGCTTGAGCCATGTGGCATTTTCATTAAACTGTTGCTTTTATGTCTGGAAAATTACTCTGTCACCAGCCTTCCAGGTGCTCACTCTTGAGGTGTACTTGGAGGGGTTTTCCTAAACTGAGAGTTCAGTGCTCTTAGAAAGTCCCTACAGGGAACCTAAAAAGCATTTGTTCATCAGCTTGTCCCTGGTTCTCTTGTCAGTCTGGCTGGTAACCCCAGATCCTGTGCGGTGGGTATCCGCTTTTAGCACAAGTGAAAAAGACAAGAACAACAAATTTTATTGAGCAGCTGCAGTGTCTGGGAAGCTATTTTATTTCAGTCACATTGTTTCATTGCTCAAATTAATAAAAGTTGTTTTAGTGTGATATTTCAAAAAGAAACAGATTTTTTGCCAATTGGAAACGCAGATTTCAAGGCAGGTCTGCTTAGCACCAGGTGGCCTCTACTTACTACTGTGACAGTAGCATGCTCAAGTTCACATTCCCTCGGTATTTGTAGTATTTTCCAGAAGAGCATTAAAGAAATATTTGCACTTATTAGCATGTGTGAAGACAGAGGTAGCATTATTTAATTATCTATAACAGTTGACAAAATGAGCATGACTGTTGCATTTATTATTAGTTTCTTGTAATTGTTGCTATTATTCACAGAAAAAATATGGTAGCGCAAGCAAAACCTGAGATTTGATTTTTTTTTTTCAGTAGAAAACATCATCATCATCATACTTTATAATGTTTGAGACTGCAGTTGTGCAGTATACGCTGACAGATATCCACAAGTTAACAAGTCTAACTAGACTTTAAGTATGCAGATAAAAGCAACTTGGGATTGTTTGTCATGATGAAAGGATTCAGATTGTTTAGACGGATGAATGAAACTGCCTTGGCAAGGGGCATTCTTGCTTCCAGTTACTTGAATAAACTTCTGCATTCTCTCTGCAATGTTTGGTTGCAGTCTGACTATGATTGAATTTGTCACACAAAATATTTGATCTACAGCTTTTTGCACATTGAAGATGATGCTATAAATGACAGACTGCAATGATGGTGGGTCAGTGCTTCGTTATGAAAGCTCTCCACAGGAAAAGACTTATTTGAGCACTAGGATCAAACAGCTGAAACTCATAAATTCAGCTTTTCCTGGGTCCAGTTCCTACTGGCAGCTAAAGAATGAGCCGCAAAGAAAGCTAAACCACTTAAAATATTTAGGTGCCTCCAAATTTGGGTAGCATTGGAAGAGACTATTTTACTTAATCAGTCCTCTATCTAGAGGGCTATACAGGGGATTCTCTATATAAACTGCCATCTATAAAACTATAATTCCTCCATTCCTCACCAACCATGAAAAAAACTATATTGAACAGTGGGAAATGCTTAGCTACTGTGGTAAAGTATGTATAGAGTGGAGGATCCCAATACTCAGTCATCACATCCTGCCTCAGATAGCTGAGGTTTTTGATGCTGTTGATTTTTCACCATCAACCACACTGCAACTGTGGAAAAATGACCTACTGCCTAACTGTTTAGTTATACTTGATTTGTTAGCATTGTACCATTTCAAACTTAGAACAGAATTCCACATTTACCCATTATTAATCCTCCTCATGCAGACAGCTCCAATAAGCCTTGCAGCAACCATCCATAGCATTCCCAAATTGATGCAATATTACAAAATAAATAAATAAAAGCCATCACATTCCTATTACATAAGTCTGAGCCTTGGGAATATCATTTTTGGGTTCCTACCTCTTCACATAATGTGCATGGTCTTAGTAGTTTAATAAAAGCTGTCATCATTAAAACTTATATTTATTTTGAAAAATAAGGATGAGGAGAAAATAATTGTAAGAAGTAGAACAATCTCATAATAATCATCACAGGAATGTGACCTGCAGAAGTATCGCCTAAACACAGCTTCTCAGACTCCCCTGTGATTTCTCCACTGCACTGAAGCAGTAAGATTTTACCTTACATTCAACAGCTTGTGTGTACCTCCCACAAATATTGACCCACAGAAAAGTTAAACTGAAGAAGTTTGATTAAGCAATTCTATTCATCTGAGATGGTCAATTAGACAAAATGGCTCTGCAGTGATCAGCTTCATTCTGCATCAGATTACTGGAGTCCTCTTAAAGTACTGCTCAAGTTTTACAGTATTTAGGCATCTGCCAAGTCAGTGGATGAGCCAGGGAACTACAGAGCAGTCAGCCTCACCTCTGTGCCTAGCAAAATCTTGGAGCAGATTCTCCTGGAAGGCATGCTGAGGCACATGAAAAACAACAAGGTGGTTGGTGACAGCCAG
>JANRGW010025706.1:0-22000 GCA_024733675.1 Psilopsiagon aymara
CTCATAGCAGCCTTCCAGTATCTGAAGGGGGCCTATAGGGATGCTGGGGAGGAACTCTTCATTAGGGACTGTAGTGACAGGACTAACAGGTTCAAACTTACACAGGGGAAGTTCAGATTGGACATAAGGAGGAAGTTCTTTACTGTAGGGGTGGTGAGGCACTGGAATGGGTTGCTCAAGGGAGCTGTGAATGCTGCATCCCTGTCGGTGTTCAAGGTCAGGTTGGACAGAACCTTGGATGACACGGTTTACTGTGAGGTGTTCCTGCCCATGGCAAGGGGGTTGGACCTAGATGATGTTAAGGTCCTTTCCAACCCTAACTATTCTATGATTCCATGAATGCAGCTCAGAGGTCATGGAATTTATCAAAGAAGAATGACGCCACATTTGCTCAGCATTTTACATGTCTTCTCTATGTACTTGCCAGAGCAAGTATGCTATGTTGCATGGGCCTCTTGATCTGACCTCAAGGGCAGTATTTTCAGCAGTTTTCCACCAAAGATGTACAAAGTGCAACAAGCTAGCAGAAAACTGGAAGGAATGAAAGACATGCCAGTGATGTTATAATACTACCTTCCCTTATTCTCATGGTAAGGGTTCAGTGTCTCTTTTACTGCTATTTGCATATCCTGTCCTGGGTCTGCTTTAGAAAGGTGGAGACTGTTGAGGTGATCAGCACAACTTCAGGGCCTCTTTCTGCACAGTACTGTGGGGAGTACAAAGCAGCAAAACATGGCAAGAGCTCACTCAGCTGGGAGCTGCCTGTAGGCTGTGAGGCTTAGCTGGCAAAGGTTGTATTGAAAGATCAGAAAACTAGAGCACAGCATCCCCCAGCAGGACTGTTACTGCATACCCTCCTGTGTACATCTATATCTTTCTCAGCATCACCCCTTGTCAGTTACTGACCTCTGTCATCTTTCTTATCCATGTTTTTACCTGCAGACTTAAGGTCCCTAAACATTTTCTCTTTGTTTTCTTGACCCAGACATCTTTCAAGCACTAGGAAAACATAGTTTCTGTTTTTGTAGGTGCATGTAAAAGAGGAGATAATCACCACTACACTTAAAACTTTATTTCATGCTGATTAAGTGCTCCCATTCCTAAATTCTAATGGTATCTTCCCAGTGAGAAGGTCAGCTTGTAAAATTACTCTTATCATTTGCAACAACTCTGTTCTGGTATGGGCATAAAGGGATGAAACATACTGTGGCTGGAGAAGGGTGGCTGGAGCAAAAGAAAGATCACCCATTACACATCTGATGATTGTCCTTACACTTGTGACCAGTAACCTATGAGTGCTACCAAGAGATGCAGAAATACCTTTTCCTGAAAAGCAGACACACTGGACATGCCACCAGAACAGATCAACCAAAACCATTTCAAATTGGAAAGGATATATTTTTGCCACAGCGTTGTACCTAACGCCTTCTCCTAGATTAAGTGCCATGAGAAAAAAATAATTACATGAAATGCTAACACAGTGTAAAATTCAAGGCATTTCTCAACCTAAAGCACTATAGGGTTTTTTAATGCTGTCTTTTCTTTTTCTGTATCTGCCCCTTCAGAAACAGGCTGCATTAAAAGAAGACTAACAGATCTGCAATGCCCAGGTGGGACAGCCTGCCCAAGGGCTCATTCCTACAGAGGGGATTTCTAGTGTTTTCAAGGAACAAATACTGTCCCCTCCCTAAAGACAGAAGAATGATTTGCAGCCAGTGCAGCAGGAATGAAAAAAAAGCAACCTGTGGGACAGAGAGGAAAAATGAAGTCTGTGGAAAAGGCGAATGCTCCAAAGAATATGGTTGTGACAAACAACCATGTGATAGGAAAAAACTAGAAAACAAATGCCACAGTGCCGAAGTTATTTGACACAGATGCTGTTCTGATTAAAGCAAAGAACAGAAGAGCAGTAAAGCCTAAGGTAGCTCAGAAAGTCTTTTAGCACACACACAGGGCATCCATCACACTTCCAACAGAGCACATTTGTCAAGCCCCTGTCATGAGATGTATTATAAGACATCAGTCTTAGAGATCCCATCTCCAGCACTGTGACAAAGGGGGACCCATCATCTGCTTTTCCTCCAGGTTTGCCTTTATCCAACTCTCCAGGGAACACACTTAGACTTCCAAGGAAATCTCTCTAGTGTGCATATCATGGCTCATCATCTCTTGGAAGTAAACACAAATTGCTGATAAGAGTTAATGCTGTGCTCTCTGTTGACTTTGGCAAAAATCCATCCTAGCTCATGACAGCAAAAGCGCAACAGGTTTTGCACAGCTTTTTATGCAGCAGAGCCCCTCCCCTTGCTGTCGCACTTCCCATGAGCATTGCCTGCTTTCACAGTTTCAGTAGTGCAAGATGAAAAAAGCACTCTTTCCTTATCATGTCCTCCAGGTCCACATTTTCTATACAGCTCCAGATGACATGATTGGGGGCAAAATGTTATAATCCCATTAGCACACTTTGGAATTGTATGATGCATAAAATCTCAGTCTGGCATCACTGAAATCAGAGTCCAATGAAGAGTCAGCTTGGCTCAAATTACAAGGCACACAAGTATGACAAGCCCCACACCAAAAAGTAAACCAACAGAATATGAGGGCTTTCAGAAATAGAAGAATCTAACTTAAAATCGGGGTACAAACTTTCTTCTCGGATTCATTCACCCATTCATGCTCATATTAATTTAGTTAATTTTCCAGACTCTCCAATTTGCCAAATATCAGAGAAAATTCATTTGATAGGGCTTAAAGGGGTTCAGTTTATCCCAGAGCAATCCCATAACACACGAGAATCATAGGATCAACTAGGTTGGAATATACCTTTAAGATCATCAAGTCCAACCATTACTCCAGGACTGCCAAACATACCACTAAGTCATATCACTAAGGGCCTCATCTACACAGTTTGTGAACAATTCCAGGGGCAGTAAGACCACCACCGCCCTGTACAGCATGCTCCAATGTCTAACCACCCTCTCTGTGAAATTTTTCCTAATCTCCAATCCAAACCCACCCTGGCACAGCTCAAGGCTGTTTCCTCTTGTCCTATCCCTTGTTACTTGGAAGAAGAGGCTGACCTGCCCCTCACTACAACCTCCTTTCAGGTAGCTGTAGGGAGTGATATGGTGCCCCCTGAGCGTTCTCTTCTCCAGACTAAACAACCCCAGTTCCCTCAGCTGCTCCTCATTACACCTGTGCTCCAGACCCTTCACTAGCTTCCTTGTCCTTCTCCGGCCCCACTCCAGCACCTCAATGTCTCTCTTGTAGTGAGGGGCCCAGTATTTGAGGAGGAGCCTTGAGTACAGAGAGAAAATGCACAAAGCACACACAGTCCCAAGTCTTTGTTTTTTCTGATTTAAGGTCTTTGACATTAAAATTTAAAACCTATTTTCTGAAAAGTTTTTTGCCTGTAATTTACATGCCTGTATTTACACAGGTAACTGTTGTAGCACTCATAAGCGCAGGTTTTCTCGTGAAGTGCCAGTGGATGCTGGATAACTCTTTGCTCAGGCCAAGGAATGCTTAAAGGAACACATGCCTATAGTTAGAACACACACAGAACACACTCCTTTCGCAGCATGGAGGGAACCTTTCAATCTTTTCAATATCAAGCCAGTGAGGTTGGCCACAGATTAAAAAAGAATGCAAGCGCCCAGTAATACGGTGAAGGGCTAAACCCTTCCAGTGCACACAGTACACCGGACCACTCACTATCTGGCACATCAAATAGGTTTCTTACCTTTTTTTGTCTACTTCTGTGCCATTGCAAATACTTATTAGAGGACAAACTAATTAACATGCCAAATTCTCAATAAAACAGATCTCCTACGGATCACACAGGTATACTACATGTGGCAACTCACTACATAAAAACCAAAGGCACTGCAACCTTTTGTGTTTAATTACTCATTATACCTGATATATATTCACTAATATCTGACCTCACACATTCTCAGTCATCAGCCTGTAAACTTTAGACTTTCCACATGTTTTGTGCTACAAACACAACTGCCCACTACGCATATGTAAAGAGGGAGACAAGCAATACCTTGACTCACAGTGAGCCACTTTACCAAGAAATTTAAATGAATTTAGTCCCAAAAGATCTGCCCAGATGGGAAGAGAAGGAGCAAGGTTGAGAAGGTTCTCTTTGATGTTACACTTCCCATTTAACTGCAACTGATACAACCACAGCTCCACTACAAACTTGGATGTTTTAAAGTATAAGCTAACAGAACTGTACAACTGATACACCAAACTATAGAGAGGCAGGATCTATCCCATAATAAAACTATCTTTTTTTAAATAAGCTAAATTCAAACTACGCTTATTGATTTTAGTCCCTGGAACAAGAAAACACCTGGCAGTAAGCAATGTGGCATCTAATGTCTGCTACTACACCAAGAACTGGGTCAGGATATTGATCTGTCATGGGGTTTGATACATCATTCTGGAGCTTATGTACAGCTTTTAAAAGCTCAGTTGCAGAAAGAGAGGCTGAACTATGTGTATTGGTATCAGTGAAAAATTTCCCCTTGATGTCCATGGGCACTCAGTCAAGCTCAGGAATGGTAAAGGCCACAGATGTTTACTGCGCCATTTTCTCCTGGCTTCAGACCTGGTTTTATCTCACTATTTCAACTTGCTGTGCCTTGTTTCTCTCTATATAAACCACATCAGCACTAAGGCACATGTCCCAGTGTTTTGCCAGACTAAGGCCAGAAGGCACAGTATTTTGAGGGACTGAACCCTAACATGATTGAGATTGAAACCACACATGAACAAGATTAAAACTGTGGACAACAGTCTGAGCTGTTTCTTCTTTTTAATTACTTTTCTCGTGGTTTTCAATGTCAGTGTTACAGCAAACATATGAAGACATATGTGAGGACACCAACTGGTTTATACTGTTGAACATAAAGGTGTGTTCCAAGCAAGGTCTGTACTGCCTCTCCCTAAAAAAAAATAGCAACAAACTGATAAACTCAATAAATACGTGAGATAAATAACTGCTGAAGTACCAGTTTGTACTTTACATAGTTTTGTTACTTTCTGTTGCCTAAATTCAATTGTATGCCCAAACTCCTTCAACAACTCCAATACCTTCATGACCTACGTAAGTGGCCCTGATGATTTTAGTGGGACTACTCACATGAAAAAGAAGTATACATATGTTTGAACAAAAAAAGTTGCAGGCCACAAATGGACAAAAGTTGGGCTGTATCACAGATCTGCTTCTAGTACTTCAGGACAGGAAAGAGAAAGCACATGGAAACAAAGGGCACACTGTTCTCCAGCTGACGTTTACACACACACACCTAACAAATGCAGCCAACAACCAAGGATGTTCAAAGCTATTTACAAAGCTGAACATGAATAGGAAGCATTTACATCAAATTACTGCCCAGCTGATACACATGTATTTAACTATCAAAATCTAGTTACGTTTGCAATCCTGCTGTACAAGAATCATAACACATATGACATTGTGTCATGATGAATTTAACAAAACTTAAGGACACGTCTGCATAGTAAAGCCAACAAAAGCTATTCCACTTCCCTCCTACCATCCTCTTAGACAAACAACTGGACTAAAATCAAACTGTTGGGGCAAAGATAGTAACCTAGATACCGAGATAGCCTTACTAATCGAAAGGAGAGAGATGCTTTCACATGCCACCGCTGTTCATGAGTCAGATTTTTTCCATCTATTGAGTTTCTGTCTGGGTTTAGGTTATGTCAGAAATTGCTTCTGCAATTTTTCAAGCAGGCCTTTCTTTTATTGTTTTCTTTCAGCAGAAAGAAAACACTACAGTTTGACACAGTCTCTTTAGATATATCCTTGTAGCTGTATTTTTAACTCCCCCTTAATTAGCTGCCAAGACCTCAAACACAGATTGCTGGTTTTCCATCTTGAACTGCAATTTTTAAATGAAGCAGAATCAGTCTACTTCTTATGGCTGGCATTTGTATATTAATTTGGAGCACCACAGGTTTCAGACAGATTACTGCAAATCACCAAAATATGCTTCTGTAAACTGGAACCAGCTGGGTACAGACAGGCCCCTGGCAACCTGGTTTAACCATAAACCTAACTACCATCAATTGTCTTCATTTCACTGAAACTGAAGGCAAAGGCTCTCGCGGAGTTCAGTGAGCTCCCCAGACCGAGAGCTGTACTTGGAGACAGGGGTGGTGCTGGCCTGCCTTTGAAAGGAGATGGAAGACAACGGTGCAAGAAAGATGCTGGGGCTGTCAGGGGGCATCTGGGGAGAAAGAGCTGGCAGCACCTTATATGCCGAGGGCTCCACCGGACGGGTTTTCCCACGTGGGGCGCTGGCAGAGCAGCAGAGAGGAAGCAAGCAAGCGGCTGCGCGCTGCTAAAAGAGCTGGAAATCCTCAGAGCCGGGACACTGCCGTGGGGAGGGCAGTGTACGACTGCAAGCACGGCGGGTGGGAGGTCAGCCTCAACTCTGGTACGGCAGCTCCCTAACTGGGCAATTGCAACACCGGCGCAAGCTGCTGCCCGACGTACCGCTCACCCTCCGGAGGGCGGCAGAGGCAGCATGCTGACAGACCCCCCGGGAAGGGTCAGCCCTGGCACCCTGAGGCCCCAAGCCCACGTCCACCGGGGCGGCTGTCCCTGTGCCGCCTCGGACGGGGCCGGACATTACCTGGGGATATACCTCGCCTCCTCCCCGAGCCGCACCTCGAAGTCCCTCCAGGGCTGCTCTAGCCCCACTGCGGCGCACGCCGCCTCCTCCTCGCCCTCCAGCTCTTCACCGCCGGGCCGCCAGCGGGTGGCGCCGCGGAAGCCGCGGGCGAACTCGGGAAAGGTGATGGCCCCGTCGCGGTCACTGTCGAGGCGCTGAAAGATGGCCTCGGCCTCGGCCGGCAGCACCCGCAGCTCGGCGCACAGAGCCGCGAAGTCTTCCCGTTCGATGCGACCTGAGCCGCTGGCGTCGCAGGCCAGGAAGAGGGCCCGCAGGCGGGATAGCTCGTCCCCCGTCGCCTCGGGATCCATCGGCCGGGAATACTGTGACCGGGACGGGGCGGATCGGGACTGGGTAACCCAAGGGCTCTGCAGCTGGCAGCACCCCTCTGCCGTCGGCACGGCGGGGCGGGCCGGTCCCTGCTCCGCCCCGGTACCCTGCGGGGCCGGGCGTGACCGGGAGGCGGGGGCCGGGCCGCAGGTGGCGGCGCTTGGCTGCGGCAGGTACGGGGTAAGGCCGCGGGTGGCTCTGGACAGCCGTAAGCCGAAGAGCTGCAGGTGCCAGACCTCCTCGCTGCTATCCCGCCGGTGGTGCCGAGCAGGGCGCTGGCTCCCTTGCGCGCCGCTCTGCCAAGGACTGCCAAAAGCGCCGGTACCGTTCACGAGCACCACAGGTTAAAACCACATCCCACCTCGCCGCAACAAAGGGGAGTCCTAGTGCTGTGCAGTCACTGTAGGGTGTTAAATCTCATTGTCGTTTTCCAGCAGAAAGCGCTTCTGCTGATGGGTGATGAAGAACCAAGAAGTTCTTCCAAAACCCAAAGTTTCCATATGTCTTGGTGACTACGAGTAGTCCTGGAGTTACACATTGCTGAGTACATGCTCACTCCTGTCCATCCCATCACCAGTAAGTTAGAAATGTGCACTGTTAAAATACCAGCTTAAACGGAAAATGCAAATGCTATGTTCAGATCAGTAAACCAAAGGAGCAGATTTTCAGTGCTCTGTGTAGAAGAACTAGCGTCTGTCTTTCTTGGCAGAAAGACTTCTCACTTTCTTGAAGCCAGACTCAGATTTCATGGCAGGCAGTTAAATTTGAACTGAGAGTCCCCTCCTTCCCCTCACACTCACTCTTGTTTATCTCTATCTGCAAATGTAAATTGTGTATACCAAAGTTTTGATGGAGTTAAACAGAATACAAATCTAGCCATCAAAACAGTGTTTCCTTGTTGACAAAAACATAGCCCAAGGCTAAGTAACTGATCCAGGAAAGCACAAACAGTCCAGCTGACCTTTCATTACAATAAATCACATAAAACCTCTAAAAGTTCCTCTCTGCTCTCAATGAAATGGAATGCTCTCAAAGAAAATTATTATATTTATACAGTTTTTTATTGTTATTTTGTGAGGCTTAGACAGACTCAGCCTAAAATCCTGCCAATAATCTGTCCCTAGTCAGTACAGTGTGTTGTGAAATGTTCCCTCAAATCCAGATATACAGCTGTCAAGTAATTTGGAAAAGAAATTTTAGCTTTAAAATGTCAGATACCTGAAGGACTTCAGTTTGTAATTTGATGCATATTTGCCACTATATTTCCATTATTCAGTTGTAGAACTAGTAAGAGTAGCAAAGTGGTATAATCTCCAGATTCTGAGTCTAGTAAAATCTAATTTTAGTAAAGCAGAAATAATTTAACAAAAGTGTTCCTTCTGTCTGTTCTGCGATTGCTCATCTGGCCATTAAGTATTTGTTTCCAAAGACTGTCATGAGCCCTTGTGAGTCTGATGAAGGTAGCTACCCCAAGAAGCAAACGTATGTTGCTTACACACACCAGCTCTCTGTTCATCAGCCCGGACATTTGGATTCAGTGTGGACAAACTCCTGAGCTGAGCTGGAACAGCCTTATCCTGGGCTGAATGTGTCTCACTAGACAGGCAGGGAGTCCCTGCTCAAATAAATGCGCTCACCTTCTTGTTTGCTTTTGTGGCTGCAGGTGTATGGATTGACGTTTTTCAGTAATCTTTCTCCTGCTGATTCGCTTATTCTCTCTTGTATCTCTTGCAGCAGTAACTACCACGCACTGTTAAGTAGAGAGCACAGACTTTGGATACATAGTCTCCACCTTTTCTTCTTTTTTTCCCTCTGAAATTGAACGCCATCTTTTCTCAAACTTTTCTGTATAACCCTACTTTTATATGACTTGGGATTTGACCCTTCCCCTGCAAAGATCTGCGTCTTTGTTTTATTTGAAAGCTTTATGTTTCTTTGTATGTAATACAAGCAAATAATAAGGAACACTGAAAACAAATTGAAATCTTCATATTAACATTCTGTTTTAAAGCAAGCAATATTGCCAATGCAGTGCCTACATGGGTCAGATTTCTGCCTTCATGGCCAGGTTATCCCTTGTGTATTCAGTGGCTGTCACTCTTTGGCATCTCCCTTGTTTCCACTGTTACAAAAGTCACACAAATCTCAGACACTGGTATGAAGTGCATTGTGTCATTTAGCACTGCCATGGCATATATCCTGTAAAACAGATGATGCCTGCAGTGTTACACAATGCCACGCAATCAGTGCTTGTTTGGCAGGCCATGGCTCAGTGAAATGGTCCTAACAGCAGACATAACAAATAAAATATAATTTGAGTGAGTGGTGAGGGCAGGATTTCCAGCAAGCAATGGCAAAACAGCGCTTTGTTCAGAAATGATGAGCCTATTCTAAAAGGATCTGTCCCTTCAGATCTAGCTCTAAATTACATAAATATGCAAAACTGAAGCACTTTTTCCATGGACTAATGGTTGTGGATATCTTGGAGGAGAAGTTTTAAATTCATAAGTAAGAAATTAAAGCCACAAATACAAATATATCCCACGTGCAATTTTCAGTACTATGCATTTTGCTTCTCTGTGCCATGAAACACACAAGCTAGGTGGAGGATCTTTTCAGCTGGAGAGGCATAGCAGAACACAAAATCCTGCTCAGGAACTTCAGATTTGCCTAAGAAACACAAGAACAAGAAAGGATTCATTGCATGACTACCAAGGTGTCCTATTATTCTGAGTTGGAGAAGGAGCTTTTTGACAATGGTACGAACACAGAGGTTAAATGAGCAGATTAGAAGAGACAGAGGAAACAGGAACAGGAGGTACAGCACACCACATGGCATCAAGACCTAGCATCACCTCAGCAAGCAAAAGAGCAAAGGAGTGAGCTGGTCAGGGAGATAAACTGCAAAACTCTTAAATGCTGTTTAAATACATGTGGTCTCTGAAAGTAATTTTGTAGAACTGTGAGAAGCCCAGTAAAGCTGGAGTACTGTGCTCCAGACAGATCCCACATCTGAAATAGCAGCACTCTTCCGATCTCTCCATACATATTATTTTTGGAACTGACATGTATAATAAAGGAAGATTTTTGCCTGGACTATCAAGCATTTCAAAATTAGGATATAGAACATATGCTGGTACGTATTCAGTAATTTTCTTCTCATCATCATTGTATATGTGTATTTCACACATAATATTCTGACTATCTCTGAAGACAGAATATTTCTTTTCTATTGTTCATATTTATTTTCTATAGTTCGTTCATATATTAACTCGTCTCTCCAATATTATAGATGGTTAAAAGAGTGTATGGATCCCTTTATGGCTGCGTAACTTTCTTATTCACCTTTGTCTTATTCACCTCTGTTTTCCATTTGGACTGTTTAAGCAGTTTAACAAAAACTTTAGAAAGCAGAGCATAAGTAAAATAGAATCAATTAATAATACAGAAGCATCTAGTTGAAACAGTATTACACACAGGTATCATACTTAGCCACAGCACCAAGAAAACTAATTGACTAAGCCTACTCCAGTTTCTCCACTCATTCCACTCACAAACATTACCACCTCTGCAAGCCACAGTATATCTCAAAGCATCATAATTCCAGTTTGGAGCTCCATCTCTTCCTTTTGTATCCATATTTGTTTTGAACCTCTTCCCCATTCTCTCCCTACCATCAGGAAGGGAAGCACAGGCTGGTTAAGGGCATGTTGAGAACGTGGTATGCAGTGGAGAGCCTCTGAGAGGTCTCCAGCAAACAGGCAGTGGCAGTGACTCTCCCCCCCGGCCCGTTTCCCTTCTCTGCTTTTCTGCTACTGCATCTGGATTTGCACTTTTGTATGACTCTGATGTAATTTCCAGCTGTTTAACCAACTGTATTCAGGCATGCACCTCATATGAAGCATACATAGTTAAATGCCAAGTCTGAGCAGATTATGGGCCACTGGTACATACTCTTAATCCCTTCTGTATTATTTTTAGTACTACTGAATGTGACTCACACATTCTCCTCAGTTAAAAACTAAGGGTAATGTGTTTATTAACAGGCATAAAATAGACTGTAGTTCTTAGATATATTGCATCATTATAGCCTCTGAAGTAGAAAAGGCATAGTCTGTGTCTTTAAAAACTTAGTCCAAGGGAAAGAAATTAAGAAACTTGCATAATATTGCAAAAAACCCCCACAATTTTATGCTTCAACTTTATCAAATCTGAGATAAAAAAGTGACATAATAGTTCTATGTAAAATAGAGGTACGTTTAAAAGCTAAAAATGTCTCTCAGGATATATAAAATTTTTCATTCAACTAAAGTGTTAGCAGTTGGGACAGTGAAGTTATTAAAGACTCACATTTTTATTGATTTCTTTAATGGACTCCAGATCATGTCTGAAACAGAAGCCACACAGATGAAGTATCTTCAGCCTGAGAGAAAATAGACCATTAACAAAACAATAGTGAAGCACCCAAGGTACTTTTGCAAGAATTATTAAGTATTAGCAGCAGTGGAGACAGACTTTTTAAAAGCTTGTCTGTATGATCAACTGAATAGCCAGTGTGATGCTGAAATGACCAAGAGTACTCCAACCCCAGAAATAACAGAGAAAGATTGTTCTAAAGACATGCTGTGATATTGCCAATTTTCAAACTCTGTAATAGTTTTGAATAACGTAGGCAGCCAGCAATAAATACTTCATCTGAATAAAATTCAGAAATTCATGAAATGAGTTTTATCTTTTACAAGAATGCTTTCATGATGATTTTCATAATACCTTGATTATTTTTTTTATTCTGTCCTACTTTTAAGCTGTTAGGAATCCTGATAAATACCTGGCTTTTAACAAACAAAAAGAGAAATGCAAAATCGAGTGAAATGCAGAAAGTGTCACCAAATCCCATCTTCAGCTATGAAAATAACACTTCCTCAGAAACAAAGGGGCAAATTAAACTAACATGGACAGATCCATAAGCGTCCTTAGAAAATCCAGGCTTTTATTCCTTTGTCTTTTCAGTTCTACTAGGCTCAAAAAAAGCAAAACTGATAAAGCTGGATTACGACAACAAGCAGTAATTAAATTGCTCTGTGAAGAGAAAACCCAACCACTGCTAAATTTTTTACTATTTCTTTCTCCTTAGCAGTAAAAGAAATTAAAGCAAAATTCTGAGGTCATTCATAGCAAAAAAATGAAAAGTTATTCTGTGCACAGAGAAATAACATGTCAATGGAGAACTCATATAGTAGATTAGATTATTATGTGCTGCTTATTATTAAGAATTTGAATTTCATCATGGACTAAATATTCCTTTGTACATGGTCATAGATGGTGAAATCCGCACTGATCAGACTTCAAAATTTCCCACAGCAGCCATAAAAATAGTCACAGATAACTCTGTACTGGACAGAATAAAGTAAGGAGATAAGCAAAATAAGGTTTCTAGGCTTTTTAAACTGAAATATATACAAGCTTTCAGATACTTAAGCCTTTATCTTTTTTGAAATTCTACATACTTTTACTCATTCTAGCAGTGAAAAAAATTACTGATAAAACTTCTCTGGTCCTAAAATAATGAGCATCTCAAAATGCCACTTCCTGTGTGCAGATCTCATGTGCAATGAGCAATGCTGAAGACAGAGAATGCATGTGTCCTTTTCAGGACAAAGATCAACAATTTTAAGTCAGACATTTTTCCATCCAGTTAGGATTAGCTTTGATCTCTTTCTACAGAGTGGTGCCAAAGTTCTTTCTAAAACACAACAAGGTCCATGTTTTCCTTGAAACAGAAAGGTCATGGTTTCACCATCTTTCTACCTCCTTTTTTTTGCTCAGTGTGTTGGAACATTTCCCTGGATGCAGGAGAATCATATTTAATGCACTGGCCTGCCTGAAGCAAATTAGAGTTACCTATCCCCTAATGCAAGTGCCCTAACCACAGAGCTACAGGGGACAGTGATGGAGTTCAGAAGCATCCAGCTGTTTAAAGGTAATGCTCCAAGTGTCTGTGTTTTACAGTGCATTATAATTAGATAAAAAATTCTCTGGACAAAATGCTGGGTGCCAGTTTTTCCTGTGCCAGTGGATCACTGATCTGTCCTTAATTTCTCTCTGTCCAATTCTAAAACCATATTATTTTCACATATTTCAGGTAAATGGTACATATTCAATCATTTGAGCAACTGTAAGGCTAAAGGACAGGTTTGCTTACACGGAGCAGGAAATATCTGTTCAGACAGAAAAGACTGAAACCATCTCCAAAGCTTCTGTGTAATGCACCTACCTTCAGCTTGCTCTATGAAGAAAACAGACACAATTAGTACTTCTTTCTACTTTTTCTTGGGCAAAAGAGGCTTTCACTGTTTCATTGTGTGAAACTTTCTCATGTTCATGTTAGGCAAACTCTGTATTGACATCAGATCAAAACATCAAAGAATGAAGGAAGGACGTCTCATTTCTGGATCCAAAGGGGATTTTGGCTGTTCAGCTGCTCAGTGCCCAGAGGGCTATTGGACATGCCCACAACCTCAGACTTCTGGGCAATTTTGTTGGGGAAAACAGAACTGGCATATGCCCCATTGAAAGCAGCATTGGATGGTGTCTCTTGGTTGATTTGACTGCAGCTGGTAATTTCAATAGTGCCAGAACTAAGGCAGAGGCACTGAAGCTCAATCTACATTGTTAAATTGTTCAGAAGAATCCCCCAGCATTGGATTCAGGACAACTAGCGTCTCTCAAATTATTTCTCTGCCCTAATGAACATTGCTTGGGAGATAGGATAAACCAGTTTTAACGTGGCCACCCTGTTTTGGAAGGTAAGCCCAGTTTGATAATAATGAAGTGGACACTGCCATGCACACTGGCCTCAGTGTCAGAGAATAGTTCTGGCGGTTTTAACTTACTAGGGTAGAAAAACAGACTTTTTATTTGTGAAAGGTTAGAATGATATTTGAGCTTGTAATCTTGTTAGAATTTATTTCCTGAATATATAGGACTTTGAAAATTGTTTCATTTTAAAAGCTAAATAAATGTGAACACAACTAATTTGACCTTTGTCCCGTAAGGAAGGTCAGTTCTGTATCATGTGAGAAATAAAATAAGTCTATTCAAAACCATTCAGTAACTATACCTTACAATGTGTGACCAGACAATATTGCAATAAAATATTGGAGAGCTGGACAAGCAGAAAGAAAGAGGAAACAAGAAGAAAGGTGTAGTAAAGCATCCCTCAAGAATCTTCTAAATAGGGAAGTATTAAGGAAAATTAATGGGGTTTTTAAACCAAAGGAAACTAAAGGTTACATGACTCAGAGATGAAAATTAAATTAAACAATGAAAGAATCACAAAGTTATGAAGTCACACTAATTCTTCTGTAATTTCAGATAAAATACAATGCTTGTTAATCTTGAGGAGGAATAAGATTTCGTGATAGCCTCAGAAAAAAGACTTGGAAAAACATCTGCCAGAGTTGCTACCAATTTAAAAGATCCTCTTTTCTAATCACACAAATTACAGAAAAGATAATTCAAGTCAGCAACATGCTATAAAATCAGTAAGGGAAAAAAAAATCTGTGAGACATTTCCTCCTCTAAAAAGTGACTAAAACTAGATTCCCTCTCATCTGCCTCCAAAGCATAAAAGAAAACAATTATGTTCTTATTAGCCCAAATCATTAGCAGGCTTAATATACCCTTTTCATATGTGTATTATCTTGCAGTCTTTCAAGAGTTATGCAGTGGGGAGGACTATTTCCAATGTGTTATTTTTCTGCAGGCTGAATTTCTTCCACAAATCATATTGTACCAACCTTTACTTAGAAATCTTTTACAGTGTGTATACTCATGCTCTTGTATTAAATACTCAGGAAGAGCTATGAAAAGTTAATGCTATGTGTGTAGAATAGTTGCTTTCAGTGGTAGGCTGGTTCTCCTCCTAAATCACCTGACTTCTGAAACACAAAGGTAACAGTAACAACTGCTGCTCACTTGGCTTCACTAAGTTGTGCTTTACTCGTGATGAGATCTAAGTGCTTTAGTTAACTATGCTACAGGGCTAAAAGTTGTTGGATACATCCATATTGTATTTCACACCACTTTACAGTTATGTAACAGATAACAAAATGTGCTCTGCTGACTGATGGAGTCCTTTTAAAGACAAAATAGGCCATCATGTTCACCTATCTGATGAGGGAGGAAAAATGTGATATTTTTGCCAGCAGAAGTCAGGATGCCTGTAGTTTCAAATACTCATCATGAACTGATAACTTTCAAGATAAAACTGAGGATGATCCAGTGGATAATTTTGAATAAATGGGGTTTTAAAAAAAGAAGAGAAATTGTTCATGAGCGATCTAGAGCACCATGTAAAGTTTTGCTCTTAATTAAAAACTATTTGTTAAATGGTTAATTGCAACAGTGTCAAATGTATATAATAATTCTTACTTTCACGATAAACTTTTTAAAAAACATGGCATTTAAATAAAATACAATCTTTTGTAAACAAACTTACCCTTAATGAATTTCTGTACTTACAGTTATTAAAGATACTGCTGAAAATAGCTACATCATTGTGCTGTAAAATATTCTGCCCTTGAGAGGTGTAATTTTGAAAAAGTGAAGTACAACCTCTTAAAGTATGTACTTTTAACAACAGGCATTCTGAATTACTACGACATGGTTATAACAAACTGTAGTGCAGTCAAATACCTGGAAGGGTAACAAAATATAGGTTGAAATTTAAAAGTTAGCTGTGAATGACTTAAAAATACATTTTGCATTTAATGATGATGATAATAATAACAATAATGTTTTCATATTTGCCATTAAATTATCAGGATCTGACAGGAAATGCTGCAGCTGTCGCTAAATTCTGAAGGATGATTTTTTCTGGAAAGCTAGGCACTTACCTTTTGCAGTTACTACAGTTTTTTAATTGCATCCAAAGTGACATCTCTGCAGAAATCAAACTTCACATATTCCAGACTGACCTAGCACAGCTGGCAACCAGAACAACTTGAGACCCATAAACAACCACCAAGTTAACCCTATATTCTTCCAGATATGTTTAAAAATACCTGCATGGTTTTTCATAGGCACAGAGACCTACACATCATATAATTGAAAGGTCTGAGTCAGCTTTACCTTTGAAAAACCATAAATAGTTAACGCAGAATCCTAGTAATGTCGAGGAAGTTTGGATTTCACTCTCCATGCTTTAGAATCTTAATGTATAACTTTGAAGGTCAGGAAGAGGCACTTTGTCCACTGGGCCAGCTTGAATCTATAGTGTTCCTCTTCTTCATCATATCATGCTACTTCCTACACACCTTCCTACATAATTCAGCTGCTTCTGCTAGGAAGTTATTAGACCACTTTTTGGCCTGTTCTAATAGCATTTTTTGAAGGATTCCCAGTCAGTTAGAATGGTTGAAAGACTGTTCCCAAAACTACATGTGCATGCAGTCAGACTGCACAGACATGTGCCATGCCAGGCAGATTGCTATCAGTATCCAGGAATACTGCCAGGCACACTCATCTATTTACTAGTACAGATGTAAGAGCTACTGGTTTTATTACAGAACACTGGGGTATACCAATAAAACCTTAAGATGAATTGCCAATTGGCAAATTTCTGGAATGTGATCTAAAAATATATATGAATGTGTAGGATAAAGAAGAAGTCTCTCTTTTTTACAGATCCCATTTCCTGTAATGGCAACCAGTAACTGCTCTGTGGCAAGTGTATAGGTTTAGTAACTGAACTTCAAACAGTCCATATAAATGCAAGATGATTTACAGGTCTGTCAAGAATCTTGCCACTGCTTCAGCAGGGCGAGGTTTCTATCCAGACAGCTTAAGCCTCAATAAATAAATAAAAGCACAGACCAAAACTAATTAATTTAGAGAGGCATATGTGACAACTCATTGACCCAGCCATTCTTCCAGACTTTATTTCAAACTAATTAAGCACAAAATGAACCAGCCATATTTGGTAAAATAAAAATGAAATGTATTTCTCTGTATTTAAATAAGGACAGAAACAGAACTAATATGATTCTAGTTTTTGAAAAATATTTAGATTTTATACAATAATTTTAAAAGTAAAAGCAATTAATGTAATTCAAACATAGGTATAAGAACTTAGGAAACGTAACTGGCAATGAGGAATTTACACTTTGTCTCAGGTCCAACCTGTAGCTTGGGATTCTTATTTGTAGGAGAGGGTGGTGGTGTAACTTTAATTGCTATTTTAACATGAATGCATACAATACTACAAAGCTTATGCATCATACAATAAGCTGTAAGATCTTGCTTTCAATTATGACCTTTATAATTAGTGTTAATTTCAAAATAAATAATTATGTCCAAGTACTTAATTTTGTTCACTTGCAGCAACTCAAGGAATAAGATTAAAAATGACACTATGTCAACTAATAACACTGAAAAAATAATTTGTTTTTTAATAAAGATGAGGTTGGAAAAAATAGCATAAAGAATTTCACAGAAAACATAAATGTAAAATTCTAAATACCAGCAACTGAGAAATTATATTACAATGGCTACATTAATTTTAATTCTTTCAGTTGAGAGAATGTGACTATTAATTGGATGAATTCTGATATATATATTCTTGTGATTAAATTATCTCTGAAAGACGCTCACTGATAATTGCAAGAGTTGATGGAGAAAAAAATGTCGTTTCCAGATCAATACAGACACCTATATGTAAAATTTTTAAAATTAACTCAACTGACAAAATCTGAAAAGGGTGGTTCAATAGGCAGCTGAAGGAAGCAGAAGGGCAACATATCATTCTGGCTACATGTTAGTTGCTGATAGCTAGCTCAAGGCTACAAGTTTCTATTTTCTCTCTCATTTGTGGGTGGAAAGAAAAAAACAAGGAAGATTTAAAAGTATGTGGTTTTGAAAAAGACTGTGTGTATTACTTTGTTGAGGGACATAAACCTTTGACTGTATTGGTTAGGCTGCAGAGATCTGGGATACTTTCTACATCCTGCTATTTAATTAAAAAAGGGCAGAAAAGATGTTTGCTCTTTAGAATAGCTATTTTTTTTATAACTTAAATGAAAGAGGAAGCATGCAAAAGCATAAGGCAGTCCTCTGTGGTCAAGACACTACACACTTGTAGGACTACCACTTCTGCTATGATAATATCGCTGTAACTCAGGAGAAGTAATACTAACAGGAAAAATTGCAGGTCTCTGCCTTGTGGTTTCACTGCAGCTTAAAAAAAATGCAAGTATTCCACAGAGTTCACAATTACACATATTGCCTTCAGAACAAACTGTAAATATACACTGGCAACATGTGGCACTTGTCATTTTTCAGTATTGCCTCTAAATGTTCTTCACATTTAGAGGCAATAAAAGTAATTTTTTCAATACTGACAGAAATCTTACCCAAAAGTGGAATGTATCTAAGAATCTGACTTACAGAAATAAGTTCCAGCAACCTACTTACAGCACTACTGAGCACATAACTTAAAATAAGAGCAAATCACAGCAGAAAGTGAGATAAGGTAAGAAACTAAGGCGAGGCCATGAAAAAACCCTGTAGTGCATGTGCTAAATAAACAGGGCCACATAAAGTAATTATAAAAAATGAAATTGCAAGATATTAAGGATAATCCTTGGATTTATACTGATCTCTAGAAGTCCAAATATGAAAAATCAATACCCAGCTGCAATAAAAACATTACAGCAGCTTAAAGCTGAGAACTTCTGCCTTAGTGACTTCCACAGAAGAGTAAGAGGGCTGCAGGGAAGGAGGATGTTGGGGGGAAGGTCCACTCCTTCACATGGGTAAGGGAATAATGGAATTGCCTTTCTGCAGCATCTGATGAAGTGAAGGCACAGAAAGCTGGAGCACATGGGGAGAGCAAGGAGAAAGTTCTAGCCTTCCAGTATTAGAGGTCTTGTCAAATGCAATGCAGGTACATTCCACCCTCAATTCTAGATACGTGGTCACATGAAAATCCAGCTCCTAAAATAATACGCTATCTGTATGAGAAGATCACAACTAAGCATCTTCTTTTTCCTAAATCTGCCGAATGGTTGGGACTATTGCTTCATAAAATTTAGGGAAATCACTTTTCTCACATATTTAAAATACATTATAACATTTTTTCTTTCCTTCCATTTAAATGTCAAACTAAGGCAATCTATCATTGCAAAATAAATTTGTGTAGTTATTTTAGACTAATGCATTCATGCAAACATACTACTTTATAAGTGATACAGAATAAATGGAAACACCTTTGCTCTGATTCTTTCAAATATGGAGAGCTGCCCTTGAAGTCAGAAAAGTAAAAGGCATTATCAGACATGAAGGCACCTTAAAATGATCCCAATAACTTGCTATGCACAGCAGGATGAAAATAATTAAAAAAAAACAAAAAAAAAAAAAAAAACAAACAAACACATAAAAAAAAAAAAAACAAAACAAACAAAAAAAAAACAAACAAACACATGAAAAAAAACAAAACAAAACAAACAAAAAAAAAACCACCCACCATGTAGTTAACACAAATACACCGTAATTCATTTTCATCACAGAAAAAAAAAAAAAATCCAAAACTGAGTTCAGGATCAATTGAAAATTGGATAACAACAAATAGAAATAAAATTATTATTCTAACAGCACTAAACGCTATTAAAGAAACATAAAAGATACAAAAAAATGATATTTATTACTACAGCTACTTACGAAACAGTCTGGAGTCTTAATAGATTGTGATTCAGCATAGGAAAAAGGAAATATAGTGAATAGCCCTTTCACACTTTTACTTATTTTGCTTGCTGTATTTTAGTTAGTAAGCGCTTAGTCTTTAAAGAGATTGAAGCATGATGAAAAGAGATTATATTCATTAAACCTGCCACTAACAATTCTCTGAGCATGAAGCTCTGAAACCTGTAATGCACATCAACTCCATCAGAGAAGATAATCTTTTAAAATTTAAATAATTCTCTCATCAAAAATAGATTTAAGTTGTTACAATCAGAATGCTGAGATCCACAACTGTAGATAAGTTGACTGATAATAAGTAAAATGCTCCCTTTTTGTCTCCAAATCTATAAACAGATAGCTTTTTACTCCTGAAAAATAGCAACTTCAAGTCCTGCATGAGCTGCATGTTTTCTCTCTCTTAAAAAATGGAACCGCCATGATGGTATAAATAATTATATGCAAACAATTCTTTTTCTAGACTTTTTAATTAAGAATACACTTGCAAGAAATTTAATCAAAAGTCATGTGGGGAAAGGCATTTTCCTCTTAATGAATGAGAGGCTGTGGACGAGCCTGTGATGAATAGATAGTATGAAACTATTGTTAACTATTGAAACTATTCTAACTATTGAAACTATTGTTACATAGGTGAAACAAATCTGGACAGTATTTTTCTAGAGCTCAAAGCCAAATCTGAGATTTGTCGTAGGTGCTATAGATTTTCAATAACCCTTCTGGACTTAGGAAATTTTTTATTAAACTGGTAGCAGAATACTAGCTGAAAAGAGATACAAGCAAGTGTATTCATCTGTAGTAGCAGACTTAAAAAATACTCGGGAAAACTGGAGAAAAAACAGGGTACAAATTACTGAGGACAAAATCATCATTAATTAGATACCACATTTAGGCAGGTATGATTAACTGCACTAACTAGTGGAGAAATAACTGACTACATGGTAATTTTTCAGGAAAGGATCTGGATGTGTGTGGCTCCAGCATCAATCTATAAAAAGCCAGAACACATACTGGGATCTACACAAAGGAGCAAAGTCTCAGAGCCACATGACATAAACTTCCACAGTGTTCAGCACTACTAAGTTCTCAACAGGAGAATGATGCTCAATTTTTGGTAAGTGGGTTAGTTGGGGAGATTCTTGAGAAGAATAAGAAGGACTATAGCCTGGGAAGCATGATCCTGTTCGAAAGGTCTAATTAGAACCTTATTAAAAACTAGGGTTCCTGAAGAGAAGGGAACACCAAGAAAAAGGGTAACAATGTACAGTGTAAGAGGCTATTTTGCGCCTGTAGGGAATAAACTGTTGATCACAAGCAAAATCTTTTTAGCAGTAAGGAATATATTGCTGTTGGACATTAGAACATACCCTAAGAAAGCTGGATGGGCTACATCAGGACCATCTATCCCAGTGTCCTACGTCTGACAGGCCAATAACTAATTGCATTAGGTATTGGGACACCTCCCACTAAACCCTGCCACCCAAGGCTCTGTCCAATCCGGCCGAGAACACCACCAGAAATGGAGCATTCACAACTTCCTTGGGCAACCCAGTGCCTCACCACCCTCACAGTAAAGAACTCCCTCCTCATATCCAATCTAAACTTCCGCTGTTTAAGTTTGAATCCGTTACCCCTTGTCCTGTCATTACAGTCCCTAATGAAGAGTCCCTCCCCAGCATCCTGTCTCCATGCAGCCTTCTCTTCTCCAGGCAGAACAGCCTCGGCTTGCTCAGCCTATATTTATATGGGAAGTGCTCCAGTCTCCTGATCATCCTCGTGGCCCTCCTCTGGAGTTGTTCCAACAGTTCCGTGTCGTTATGTCAAGGACACCACAACTGCACACAATACTCCAAGTGAGGTATCACGAGTGCAGTATAGAGGGGCAGGATCACCTCCTTCAACATGCCGGTCACGCTCCTTTTGATGCAGACCAGGATACGGTTGGCTTTCTGGGCTGTGAGCGCACACTGCTGGCTCATGTTAAGCCATGCAGCGTGCATCTACCAACACCCCCAAGTCCTTCTCCACAGGGCTGCTCTCAATCTCTTCTCTGCCCAACCTGTAGCGGTGCCTGGGATTGCTCTGACCCAGGTGTAGGACCTTGCACTTGGCATGGTTAAACTACATCAGGTTGGCATCAGCCCACCTCACAAGCGTGTCAAGGTCCCTCTGGATGGCATTCCTTCCCTCCAGCATATTGA
>JANRGW010025709.1:0-20941 GCA_024733675.1 Psilopsiagon aymara
CCTGTGGGAGTTGCATTCTTTTGATTCTCCATGTAGCAAACTGCGTGGCTGATTTATGGCCTAAACCACGACATCATCCCACCCAGAAAATGCAACATGAAAAAGTCAAGGCATTAAAAAGTCAATTAGTTAGTACTGGAGGGGAAATTAGAGAATCACTAAGCAACTGTGGGGAAAACTCTGTTTTTTTTCACAGTTCTCTCCATCGTTTTTAGCTCCTCTGGATAGGCATGTATCAGCATTTGCTATCAAACATGGAACTGTTCTGATGAAGAAGTGCTGTGATATTGGCAAGAGTATAGTGTCATCAGAGAACCATCTTATGAGAGTTTACTGTTTAGCAATATTTAGCAAAGCATTAGGAAAGGGGGGAAGTGGGAGACAGCCTTGGCAAGGTAGCATTCTTGAAGCCTGAAGGGAATTATCTGCCAGGGAATACAAACACTAAATCAGAGACTTGAAGGCTTCTCAGGGGCCTTCTTTATATAACTTTAAAAAATGTGAGCCTCAGACATTGCAAATTAAATCAATTTTAAGTGTTACAAAAATATTTTTTGAGCTAACAAAGAATGAGAAACATCCTCAGCTAGATAGCTTAACAAGGTGCCTGGAATGTAGAGGCCCCTGCTTGTGAGAAGAGATGAGGTCTTTGCTGACCTTTCACACTAGCAACAAGACAGGTCCTCTCCTGCACTCAAATTTAGCCAAATAGGCTTTGTCAAGCATAGACACCAATTCCAGGAAACACACCAGGTGACACCATCACCTCTTCTGATCCATGGTTCTGTTAAGAAGCAGCAAAGAGAGAAATACTAGTTCAAGAATTCATCCTACCACAAGTATGAAGAACAGCCTTTGAATTTCCAGTGTCTTTGCCAGATGCAATAAAGGCTGTAAAATGCTTTATGGAAAACAGAGTAAGTTGAAAGACAAAAAAAAAAAAAAGGGGGGGAATAAAAGAAAAAGGAGGTTTTCTACTTGAAGAAGAGAAAGATAAACTTTTTTGAGTTTTTAATCAAGCATTTTGTACTGTTCTACTTAAAGGCAAATATTGGGAGAAAGTAAGTCAGTTTCTAGTCTTAAGAAAAAGGAAGGTTGTAAGGTTGATATACTTTCTAAGTTAAAAGATCTGGAAAGAAAAACTGTCAAATGCCAAACGTATGAAGTAGTACAATTACAAGTACTTACCAAAATAAAATTCAAGGAAATGTCTTCAAAACACATAGGTTTTTGAAAATATACTTAACTGTAATATGAAAATTATGTTAACAGACTGAGCACAATTTATTGTTGGGGGAGGGAATCTTCTTTGCCTTTTCCTTCAAGCTCTTCATCAGTTTTAATTTTGCACACACCCCTTGGCCCAACCATGATTATTGTGTAGTGTTGGGCTCCACAATATAAACAAGATATAAAAATGTTAGAATATGTCCAAAATGCACAACACAGATGGTGAAAAGAGAAGAGTGCATGATTTATGAGGAGGGGCTGAAGATATTAAGTTTGTTCAGATTACAGAAAAGACTGGTGGGTGACCTCATTGCTGTCTACAGCTTCCTCATGAAGGGGAACAGAGGGGAAAGTGCTGATCTCTCTGGTGTCTAGTAACAGGACACAGAAAAGTGGCTTAAAACTGCATCAAGGAAGTTCAGGCTGGATATTAGAAAAAGGTCTTTCCTGAGAGGATGGTCAACTACTGGAAAACACTGCCAGGGAACTGGTCGTGGCCCATGTCAGTGTTCAAAAAGAATTTGAACAATGTTCTTATATATTTATATACAAACCCTGATTAAAGTCAAGAGTTGGACTCAATGAGCCTCGCAAGTCCCTTCAACTCAGAACATTCTTCAACTTCTGGATCAATTTTATTTTGATTCCAAAAACTGACTTAGATATTTTCCTTTCAGTAGCTGTGTGAAAAATCAAGCTGCATATCCTTTAGCTGTGCTTGGCATGTCCTATGTCTCCTGGGATAAAAAGGTGGCAGTGTGAGTGAGGAAACCATTCTAGTCTTCCTTTTTCAGCTCCTATGAAAAATTTATCTGTCCTGGGTTCAGCAGTAGCAGTCATTATTTCTCCTTCTTGATAGCTTGTACAGGGCTGTGTTTTTGACTTTCAGCCTGGGAAGAGCACTTTTAACACCGATGTTTTTAGTTACTGCTCAAATATTTATTCTGACCAATGACTCTGAGTCTCATGCTCTGCCAGAGAGGCGGGGAAGCCGGGAGGAAGCAGAGACAGGACACCTGACCCAAACTGACCAAAGAGGTATTCCATACCACAGCATGTCATGACTAGGATGCAAAAACTAGGGGCAGGGATCCGGAAGAGGGGGATCACTGCTGAGTCAGGCTGGTTATTGGTTGGTGGGGGGTGAGCAACTATATTTTTTTCCCTTGTCATTATTATTATTGGTGGTAGAAGCAGTGGCTTGTATTATACCTTAGTTACTGGACTGCTCTTATCTCAACTCGTGGGAGTTGCATTCTTTTGATTCTCCTCCCCATGCCCCTGGCAGTGGGGGAGAAGAGAGGGGAGCGAGTGAACAAACTGTGTGAGTTACAGCTGGGCTTAAACCACGACAATATCAAATTTAAAACTTTCAGCTGAATATTATGCCAAACATTTCCATTAAACTATTATATAAGTTTGCATGCAACATTCATGCAAATTTGGATGTTACTCACACAAGAGTTTTGTCATTGCAAAGCTCTTGGCCTTGAAGAACTACAAGTGGCATGTTTATAACAGATAAAAAATAAGATATCTTAGTATGAAATGTACTTGCTTCATCTTTCCAGAATCATTTATTTAATATCTCATTATATGAAATTTTAAAATGTATATTTAATAGTATGCATTTTTAGATGCACATAAAGTAAAAAGTTCTGTATTTATCCTCTACTGGGTATACTGGATTGAAGCATCCTTAAAATTTTGTGGTTTCATAATAAAGTACTGACCCTAGACATTAATTTAATTTTACATATTTAGACCCTGTTTTTCTGATATTTTTTACTAAAGTATAGGCAAAACCAGCTTGCTTGTATCTGGAGCAAACAAGATTCAAGTACTTACATAACAAAGTTTGGTGCTGTACTTTTCTCAGTCACATCCTTATCTTAAAACATGAACTCAAGACAATTTTTTTTCCTAAGTAAACTCCTTGGTAGCAATGGTAGATATAATATTAAGTTTCAATAGAATAGTGAAATTATATGGTTCATTTGGGGAAATTAATTTTCATTGAACTCTGAAGTAGCCAATCAGTAATCATGGCATCATATTTCAGACTTTTCTCACCTGCCTTGAAAAGGTGGTACTATCACTTGTGAGAAATGAGTCTTCTAGATGCATTCTTCCTAAGCTTATTTCATGCTATTCCACCTGTCCTCTGTTCCTCAGAGATTAACACAACACACCTGCATCTTGGACTTTAAGAGTTAACTCATCTCTTAGCCTTTGACTGCAGATGAAGGTGAAAGAGTCGTCAGTGCAATCATCAAGGAATTCTTACTGACTGTGCTGATGGATGTTGCTTTCAAAAAAGACAGTGGGAGTCTTGCTGACGTCATGACAAGGATTCGGATGTACCAAAACTAGGAAGGAATAAAAAAGAAGTGTGTTATGCATTTTGTTGCTATTTAAATGCTCAAAACAAAGCAGCTATGAAAGTTTATTTTCAATAGACTCTTGCACTCAGCATGCCCTACTTCAGAAAATTAATGACTGAGTGTTGCAAAATTTTATTTTACTTTTTTTTTGGTTGGGAGTTAAAAACCCCACCATTTTCTCTTGTCACATAACAGGGAGGATAAGTAACAATTTGAATTAGGAAATCCTCGTTCATGAATTGTTTTAAGAAGTCAGGCTTTGCATAATTATTCCAATGATTAAAAATATTTTGTATTGCATGTTACTCTGTGCAGCTTTTCAGAAGCAGACTGCAGTAAGGATAAAGAATGAAGAAAAGCCTAAGAATTAATTTCTTGGACCGATTGCCAAACTTACATATATTTTTTCTCTGGGATAGAATTTTAGCAACATACATTCTTCTGGTCTCCAGACAATTCAGGCAGTGTAATACACCCTTACAGAAACCGTATTTCTTATGTTTCTTCCATAGTTATCCCTAAACAAACTCCATTCAATACTAACCATGTATGCTTTTAGAATTATTGTACATCTTTTTTCTTACTTTCCTTTATTGTTTTAAATGCTTAACATATATTTTCCCTTTGGAAGCAGTTGTGGGGTTTTACATTTTTGGTTTTAAAGCTCTGTTTCCAGAAAGTTAAGTATTATTTCAAAAATTTATAAAGAAAAATGGCAAGAATCCATTCCATTAGAGGGCAGATAATTGGGCCCATGCGTCATCAGTTCTTAACGACCATTTTAATCTTTATAATGAAAAAAGTCTTTAAAATTATGAATCTACCTTCTTCTAAGAAAGAGCTGAGGGTCAGCAAATTAAATTAACATTTCCAGATGGAAGGTTTAAAATTGCTTTGTGCAGTGGTCAAAGAACTGGAGTGGCAGTCCACCAAGCTGATATTGTGTTATCTGTGGTGCTAAAATAAACAAGTTGTCTTAGTAATTTGTCTTCATTCTCACTCTTCTGAAGTCATCTAGGAAGCCATTGTAACCCTAACCAGAATTTGTATATTCATAGCATGGCAACAATTAAAGTTAATCTGATTTTTCCTTAGTGTAGATATTTGCCTGATGAGGGAGAAAGAGGCTGTTACGCACTAACTACAACTAATTTCGGTGTTTCATGTTCTTCTAAAAAAGAGTAATTTTTAAAAAATACTATTTCATCAACTGTTAAATGTTGATTAAGTGTATTTAAATACAGGTAATATTTTCTATAAAATATAGTGATGTTCAAACAGATTATATAGGAGATTAATGACCAATATTTCTGGGTGCCTTTCTGGTCAACATTCAATATCATAAATGCATGATTTTGGACAAACAAATGAGTCTTTGATTTCATTTACATCACTGTAAAGTAATACCTACTTTGCAGGTATTTATAGGTCATGAATATTTGAAATATATTTGTGTGGGCCAAAATGATGTATGTCATAATAGTAGCAATGTGTGCCATCTGATGCTCTTCTAGCTAAACATATCGTGTCCCTTTTTCATCCACAACTTAAAGGGAGAGTTCAATTTATTGATATGCTGTAGTATGGAGCAACATACTTTATTATCAAAGTATCTATTACTAAAGCTATTGACAAGCTTATTAGTAGCGTCTGATCTGCAAGCTAGAAAATCACCAGTAAGAACTGCTATTTTTTAAATGGCAGCAATTCTGGCAATCATGACTGGCCTTACAAAGAAGTGGAAAGATTCCTTAAAAACCTCTCAGTCCACACAGGCTTAAGCTAATCTTGTGGCGGGAGAGATCATCTTAAAATATATATTCAGATGCTGAAATATTGTGTTTATGCTTCACATATTTTTTTCTCTGGGAAAAGTATGCTGCTTCACCATCCACTTTCTCTGGGAAAAGTATGCTGCTTCACCATTCTGTTTTTCTCACTAGTTTTGCTTATACCTGTCCTTCAAAATAACAGTCTCAGCTAGCACTCTGTATAAAAGGTTTTTAAATACAAATTCCAGAGTCAAAATCAGTTAATATAGGTATTCGTATAATTTTCGTTAAAAAACTTTCTAATTCAGCAGTATATATCTCATTTCTCACATATCCAGAGTTCTAAAATACTTTAAGAAATTTATTGCTGAAAAGATAGGTAACTCTTAATATAAGATTAAGTAAGTTCTTCTCTTAGAAGAGTCTGTTTCTAGCTTGAAATATGTAGCAAATTCTGCCAACTGTGAATATCACACTTACCTACCTAAAGACTAAATTTGCCACAGGTGACAGCCCAATCTTTCCTGTTTGTCTGTGGTACCAGCATATTATCCTATAACATGTTTATTTTCTCACACTGGCAAGTTCTTGACTCACAAGGCAGAATGAGAAGTGAATGTGGAGATCATGCATCAATCACTTCCCATCACACTCCCCAGGCCAAATGTCAGTGATTAGACAAAGTTGGGTTGACAGGCATCCTGTCCAGGCAAACAGCTTGTCAGTTTTCTAATAAGATTCAGCTGCTCTCTCACCATAAGCTTTACAACCTGAATCACTTCAAATATTCTCCAGTGGAAATGTGTGAAATAGAATGAACAAAGAAAGGAAATTTTCATTTTGCCAATTTTAGGATAAATTAAAACTTTCAGACCTTTACTTTTGGTAATTATTTTATTGTAAAAAAAAAAAACAGAAAAAATCCAACTTTAATATGAACATTAGTCTACAGCTGTTATGCTATTTTTTTTCTTTTAACAAAAGCATGATCCAGCAATGTCCCTGATATTGCATCAATGCTCCTGATTTAGGAGACAGAGTACTTTCAGAAGCATGATTGCATTTACATGAAGAAGCTAGCGAGACAGTTTTTTTCAACAGCAATCAATGCTCCAGACAATCATCACAGTCACGCTGGAAGGATGAATTTAGTTCAGGAATTTCAGACATTAGAAAAGGACATATTAGAGGCAAAATCAAAATATAGTCTAGCACTATCATGTATTCATAGTAAATAGGTTCAACTAAAAGCTACTAGCTTGCACAGGAACACTAATTACTACACTGGTAGTAGCAGGAAAAAACAAACATAATACTCCATTGTGGCCAAAAGCTATGATCATATACATTAAAAAGCATGAATAAGAAGTTTCTTGTAAATAAAAAGCAATTTATTCTGTTTATTAAACCTAAAAATTTTATTTTTTTTCTCAGTTTTGTATTGATCTTGTCATAATAGTAAACACTGAACATTTAGAAAAAAATTGTAACAATGAAAGTTTTCAAGTAGGCGTCAATTACAAAATAGTAAGGATACTTTTAATCCTAGGAAATTTTCTGGATTCTGCATCATAGAGAGACAGTCAATTGCAACACCCATTTGAATGTCTAAAAATATGGATTAGTTTACTGAAAGCACAGTAAATGTGGTTGTTAATAGAATACAAAGTCCTGTCGAAAACAACTCAATAACAACTCAGGCATAACTATGCAAGAACAATACATTTGCCTAAAATCTTCAATAAGCAAATAAACTCAACAGTAATTATCATTACTTAGTCCTGTGAGGTCCCTGGATCTTGAAAAAGAATGTTTGTGTGTATGCAGTTCACACTATAGAAACAGAGGCTGACTTTAACATTAAGGCCGCTTCAAGAGACACTTCAAAAACCTGATGCTATGCATTGTCTCCAGTGTACTGCCATTTGAACGTTTGTTCCATTCCTTCAACTACACCAAGCAACTTTCCTACTCTTTGGCCACTCTTAGTTAGACCTGATGTGTGCAGGCATTTTCCAGTAAGACTAACTCCCCCATTTCCAAAGGCAGAATAATTCAAATAACTACAAAGCTCCATATAGGAACTCCAGATAAAAAGATCCTACAGAATGAAATGAAACAAAATGCTAGGAGAAAAAAGTAAAAATATCTAAGATTATGAAAAATATATACTGATATTTTCCAGATTGATAAATGACAGTTGTTCCCTTAAAATACTTTAAAAAAAAATCTAATCGCCATTGTTTTAGTCTAAAGAAAGCAGTATGAATTAAAATGGAAAAAACTCTAACTTAATACATCAGGGAGAAAAAATGCGTGTAGCTAATAATAGTATGAACACAACCCAGAATATATTTGAAGATGATATGATTCATTTACACAAACACTTATTTTCCTGGAAACAATCTTTTTATTTTTATCCTCTGTCACCAGAAATCTAATCTAAAGACAAAAGACACATTATGAAAGATCTCTATAAAAGATGTATTCAAATAGTTCAAATATAAACTTAGAATCCAAGAAGCACAACAAAAAATTTGCATGCTTATAAAGGAAAGTTATCCAGAAACACCTCACATATTATCACTTACTGAACACCACTAAGTGCTACCACAAAAAAAAAAAAAAAAACCAAACAAAACCCCCCAAAATCCAGTTTTTATGAGAATTCAGGTGCTTGTATATGGAAAGGCTGCAGAATTTTATTGTGCTAGTCATGCTGGGTCCAAGAGGACATGATATTGTGCTGGAAGCCATTCACACGAGGGACTCACAAAATTCCATGGCAACATGTTACAAAACATTCTTTCCAAGGAAATCTTCCTGGCTTCCCACAGTGAATCTCATAATGCTAAATTCACTCAGTAGTCTGGCACCAGTCTGGAAAACTCTGAGGACTGAGTGACTCATGTTCTTTTAGGTAAATTTTGAGTTTAGATGGTGATTATTGTATCACATTCTGATTATTAAGAATTTGACCCCATCTGCAGAAAGTCCACGTGATTCTAGATTATAAGTAAGTTTTTCTATTTATTAGAAATGCTGTTTAACTGAAAGCTATGATAACTGCTAAAAGTTCTGTGTAACAGTAAGCTACACTAACTGCTAGGAATATTAGGTATCAATAATCTATACTGATTTTTAATGGGTTTATGTAATAATAAAGAGCTAATTATAACCACAACCCTGTGGCCAGTCGTCACTCTACCAAGGATCCTTAAAACAATCTGCCTGGCCCTGTAATGTCATTTGAAATCCGGACTCAGACGTTTGAATGCAAAATGGAACATTAGAAAAACATAGTACATTGAAGGAAAACTGATAAGAAACTGCTTTTACAGTTTTTCCTGCTGGGCTAAACACCACTTTTTTCACCCGAAACTTCAAGATTATTTTTTCTTCAACCTTCTTTTTTTTTTTTTTTTTATTTACTTTTACATGTATATACACATAAATGTATATACACATGTGTATATACATATATTAAAGTGTTCACTGTTTGCTTTGCGACACCTAGACAAAAGGTTCAGCTACCTTCTGGAGCAATAGATCAGATTATGCAGCTCATACAGAAGATTCACTTAAAATTCTAATTTCTCTTGTGATTGTGAAAACAAGTTTTATGAAGAACATTCAGGGCAAGCCCTGACCTTAGACATTAATGCGAATTTCTCAGCATCAGCAAATATTGCTCTAGCGTCTAGGAAATGGCCAAGAAAACACTGGTGCCAACATATTTAATTTTTAATTGGGATAAATGCCATGTGTCCAGCAAGAACAGACTTAAGCTGCAGGCACTTAATAATGGTAGATGAAGGAACAGACTAAAACAGAGGGAGGGGGAGGAGAGGGAGCGCAGGCATGCAGACAGAGAAGGTTGTATCTCTATCCTGATAGTAGAGCAGTCTGAGAATCATTGGGGCAAGTGGAGCTTTCTAGCACTGCTGCCTCCCTGGAGAATGCAAGCAGCTTTTCATTTAAAGAAAAGCAAATACAGTAGCAGGGCATTGCTGCTAGCACTGCCCGTTAACAGCAGGGAGACCAGTTTCACAGAACTGATTTTCAGGGGATCTTCATTTTGATGAGTTCCTTTTCATTCCCACCCTGTAGGAGAGAATTATAAGATGTGAATCCCTGTATCTCAGCAGGTTTGCTCTGTCTCTTAATGAGATAGAAGCGAAAACCCTGTCAAGACTAATACTCCTCCAGCGGAAGACCTTAAAATGAAAATGATGCAGTGCTCTGCATGATAACTTGCCCTTAAAATGTCAGGCACGTTGCATTTTCTCTTTTGTTCCCATCAAATTCATTGTCTGCCTTACTTAGCAGCACATTAACAATTAAAAAAAAAAAAAAAAAAAAAACAAAAAAAATTAAACAACACAAACAACAAAAAACCAGCATTTGAGGTTAAGGACACTCTAAACTTCCAGGCATTTTTATATGTCAATTGGTAACCATCTTTTTCCTTTTGCTGTCCAGTACATACTGTGAACACACAATCCAGTAGCAGAAACCTCTGCCAGAAGTCATGTAGAAAAGGTTATGTATATAAGACTTGCAAATTTTTTGCAAATCTGTAAAGTCCAAATATCTTGTCCTTGTCTTAGATAAGCAATGTATGAATATTATGACTTCATGTAGAAGAAATGCATATATGCTGAATTACAAACACAGTATTAATTCTAGTGTGTAAAATGAGTGTCAGTTTAGGCACTATATATATTTTCCTTGTTTTTCCTAGAAATTATTATTTAAGCAGAAAACCATCTATGCATTTAACACTAACATTTTCTAGTTAAAATATTTTTATCACTGAAAGCTAAGAACAATAGACCTCACCTGAAGGCTTGTTTTTTGATAGTGTGTTTGGAGTGTTGTGTAAGAAATACAGTGCCTGAAAGTGGCTTATAAGGATGCTGAAGAGGGACTTTTCATGAAGGGATTGTAGTGGTAGGACAAGGAGTAACTGGTTCAAACTTAAACAGGGGAAGTTTAGACTGGATGTAAGGAAGAAGTTCTTTACTGTAAGGGTGGTGAGGCACTGGAGTGGGTTGCCCAGGGAAGCTGTGAATGATCCATTGCTGGCAGTGTTCAAGGACAGGTTGAGCAGAACTTTGGGTGACATGGTTTAGTGTGAGCTGTCCCTGCCTATAGTGGGGGGTTTGGAACTTGATGACCTTAAGGTCATTTTCAACCCTAACTTTTCTATGATTCTATGATTCTAAGTAGACATTTGAAATACTGTACAAAAGTAGCATGATGTGCTTTCAACACCAGCTTCAATCAAATACATTTATTCTACTGGTTTTATGTTAATTGCTTCTATCCTCAGAATTTGTTTGCAATTGAAAATAAATAAAGCCTCAAGTAAAGGATGCAGTTCAGAACAGCTCCACATTTAAGAACATTGCAAATCTATATCTAAGCAATGGCAAGAATCTTCTATTTTATTTCAGTGGCATTTTACTTTATGAAGTAGTGAAATACACAATTAATGGAACATTACAGTTAAACAATGTGCCTTAGTAAGCAACAGAAAACAGATGAAAGGTATGTAACTGTCCCAGCTGGAACTCATGAGAGTGGCTAAAAAAGAATATGGAATAAGGTAAGATTCACACATGGTGACAGTAGGTGTACATATGTATTTGAACAGAGAGACAGACATACATAGTGTTTAATTAATGACAGACAGAATATTCTACAAACTTTATATCTAGAAAATTACTTGTGCAAAGATTTTGAAGAAAACTGTTCAAATATTGCCCTGTCCAGAGGAAAAAAAGCCTAAAACAAACCAAACCCTTGGATTTAGTGCTGTTGGGAATTAAGAATACATGAAAGAAAGATGAAGAATATAGAGCTTTATGAAACAAAATTTTACCCTTCCGTTTGTTTTTCAAATCTTTTGATGGGCTTTAGAGGTGCCACAGGAAACACTGAATTTTCTGTTTGTTATCTACTAGTTTTTCCCAACTTCAAAAATGCAACTTAATGAAGTTGTAACTTTTATAGCCTCTAAGGTCTTTATTTATGGCAATTTATTGCATTTATAAATTATATGAAGAGGAAAGGAAGTCTGAAGTGTTCCAACAATACAACTAGTTAAATGCATAGTAAAAGTCTCTAAAAGACAAAAAAATGCTGAATGACTTAAAAATACTGTAGAGAAATGAAGAAATAATCCCCGTAAATCTATGTCAAAAGGAAAGATACTTCAGAGGACATTAAAATATTGCTGTTGTCCAGGGAAGGTGCTTCTCGTAGCAGCCACACAATGTGCTACTGATATGACAACTCACATTCTGGTTGAGACGTATTCTCTACAGGAATGGAATATTGATGAGGGAAACACAAATGTCTCAGTTTTGCTATTTATTTCTTTGGTATTATGTTATGATACCTGTAATAATGGAATATAAGCAATTTGTATTGACTCAAGTAACACACTGAAGGATGGAAATCCTCTGCTACTTCTAGGAAATAGAAGTAAACTAAGTGGGTGTACACAAATTATTTCAGATGACACCCTCCAGGATTTAAGTGCAGTTCCAAATTCCTGGATATGGAGGATTTCCTGAATTACATGTGCAATAGTGAAAAATTTCACACAGTTCACTTGCACATACTGAAATAATGGAGGTATCTTGAATCTACCAGTCTGCCTCTAATTTAAGAGACACACTTTGCACTTTAATTGCTGAAAACCAGGAAAACTATGCTGCTCATTCCACAGTCAAGCACAAACAAGTTGGATGGGATTTAATGTTTTTTCATGTAAAGAAAGGCGTGCATCTGGGTCATATTTTAAATCATCTCTCTTTTTAGTATTCCAGTTGTTATCCTGATAGGTTGTGGTGGTACTTTAAACAAGTATAATCTTTATTAAATCTCCTCCACGACTGTTGCTAATCCAAAGAAACTTTCAGAAACTGGGTACAAAATTCTTCTTAACATCTGCTAGGAAAAATTATCCATGAAAAGAAATAATTACTCATGTAATAACATTTCCAGCCTTCCCATATATATATTTATTTATTTATATGTTTATCTGTGAGGGCAGGTAGAATGGTAAGTGGGAAATAAAACTATTTCAGGCTAAAATGACTGAGGGATCTTAATTGCTGTCATCTCTGACAGATGACAGATCTATCCTTTCTAAGTGAAGCTACTGCAGAAAGCTGTGATTATTTTTTTTTAATCTCTTTTTTGTCCTGATTCTTCCTAAATTAGGCCTGTATCCTGACAATATGGGTGACCTAGGATTGAATAACTAGTCTTTTACCCTCACCATCAAATTACTACAGAAATGAACATTCTGATAATTATCTTGCAATTCTGCAGTGGCATATGTAGCAGTAAATAGAAATTCTGTTACACTACTTTTTAAAAAAATACAGTGGTGCCTTTTTTTCTTTCGTTTTTTTTTTTTTTTTTTTTTCTTACTTGTTTGTTTTAAGAAAGTTGTTTTTTTTTTTAGTGGCTGACTTGATGTCACTGAAATAATAATTTGCAGTTGAATAAGTTTTCCATATTGAGTTTCGTAATTTTCACCCAAACCATCTCTGTCCTAAAGATTTTTTTATTCTTACACTGGATTTCCTTTTGCTTTACTAGGTTATCTACAATAAGGTCCATTTAATGCTTGTTACTTTAGCTATGTGTGATGGAACAGTCTCATCATAATTACTGTGGAAAACATGTGGCCTCATCCTCCTTTTTGACTGATGCACAACTGATTGCTGTTAAAACATCTGCTGCAACAGAAAATTATTCACTTTTTGATTTTCTTTTGCTGTGTAGCTTCCTGAGCTGGTCACAGGGGGATCAAATAAGCAGCTGAAATGCTTATGAAACACCACCACACTCATGGGATTATTAAGCAGAAACCAAGGGCCAAAAAGCATTTTATTTTTTTCATTACCATAACAGAAACATTCCTGAAAAACTAAAGCTTGCTGTTTATTTTAATCAACTCTCCTTCACTCATTGTATTATCTTGGGAAAACAAAATGGCCAAACTCACTTGGAAAGCTGTACATCTTGGAGAAAATTTGGAAGCTGAGTTATTCCACAGTACAGCTGGAGTATCTTGTTCTATAAATTCTACACAACCATTACCACTATTTCTAAATTCTTACACCATCACAGCTACAGCAGAAATGTCCTAACTCAGAGAAGCCTAAACAAAAGTAACTTATAAGAAGCTGTCACCTATGTAAATACATCATCACAAAATGTGAATGTCAGACCAATTAAGTAGTATATTTAAACACTTAACTTACTATTCAGTTAGCAAAGCTAAATATGGGAGGGAGCAGAGGCTATGGTCAAAACCTGATGTGTTAATATGCTTCTACAAAGCTGCCCTCATGGCCTTCCTTCATCTGCTTTACACAGCCACAATTCCCAGAAATTTTAATCTGCTTGCTACTTGTACTCTTCCCACCCTGTGAGCTACTAATTTTTAGAATAAGCATGAACAATAAACATATGCACATTTTACAGTACTAAGCATAACCATCCCAAAAATAACCTTTTCAGACTGTTGCCTACTTCATGAAAATGTAGCTCCATCACCATCACTGTAATTCATTTGAAATAAAAATGGATCTGTGGAAGTCTTAAGAAAGATGTGCATACAAGGAGCAATTTTTTTTTACCCAGTAAGATGAATCAAACAATTTTAAATTGTGGCAATTCATAAATATCTTGGTTTTTGAAACTGTTACATCTATTAATTGCAAAGAAATTAAGAGTTAAAACACTGCATATAAACTAATTTTTGTTGCAAAACCTGCTGCAGGCTGTTTTGTTGTATTGTTGTCTTAGCCACTATGTAATTGAAAAACTTATTTATATTTACCTATAAATCATAAAATATTTCCCTATTTGTATGCATCTCATTTTTGCAATTTTAGGGTTTAACAATTTCTAGTAACTCTTGAAGTTCTTTTTAAAATGGTTTTCTATTTTTTTATTTCCTCCATGGTATTAGTGAATGTATCAAGGTTTAGGGAGTTTTACCTGCCTGGTGTCCCAGATACAAAGATTTACTGTATCGAGAAGCGTACATATTAGCTTCTTGATAAAGCATACTGCAGCATACAGTGAGCTGGATATGTTTTTCTGCTTTATGGTATACTAATCATTCAATATCAATGAACAAACTAATTTTATAAGTCATAATAAACTTTTTAAGTGGATTCTGAATTCTTTCAAGAAACAAAGCTCTGTTTTCCTTCACACTATTGGAAAGAAGCCTAAACAGTTTTACATGTCAGCTTCTGAGTATATGAAAGCAAAAGATATCATATCTAACTAGCAGCAAGGTCATTATGCCCCAGAGGGATCATAAACCAGTTGTTCTGCTTAAAAAAACCTGCAAGGCAATGCTTTCTGGTATCATGACTACCAAGTCATACTCCACACATAGTATTTTATTGCAGTATTTTTGGCATCAAAGAGCCCATCAACTCCTTCAATGATTTGTGAGCTACCCACCATCTTCAGTTCTTTTTTTTCTAAAGGTAAGGCTGTGCCTTATCTAGTTAAATATTTTTGCACAGGGAGACAGAATCAAGAGTTGCTGCAAGAAAGGCATCTCTCCCTTAATGTTTCAATAACACTACTTTGCATTGGAAGTAACATGTTGCACTGGAAGTTTTGATTTCTTTCTCATTTCTTGCAGTCAGAGGAGAGACCAAAGGGATCCCAACCTCGTCTGAAAGTGGCCTTCAGGGCCTAGACCAAGATCCTTAATTTTACTCCGGATCCCACTCAAGCCCAAATCCAATACTCAACTCTCCTTCGCTTTAGCAGAAATGCTCTACTCCTCCCACTCATGCCTTCTGTTTTCTCAGAACAAAAGCACTGTTTTTTCCTACACCTATATGCAGGTAGGCTTCTGTGGTGGAACAGGGCAAAGGGAAGCACGGCAACCACTTGTCACTACTGAGTCAGCCATTACCACAGGATAAGCAGGAGAAAGATGTTGCAATCGCTGCTCAAGAGGACATGACTTCCACAGTGTTTTGCCATAAAAGACATAAGAGAGAATGTTTGGTCCAAGTTATTTTAATTCTTTTGGAAAAAAAATAAACAAAACTAAAACAAACACCAAATTGTATTGGCAGTCATTAGTGTTACACTTCACTATGTTAGCCAATGGCCTAGATCTACATTGTATATGTGTATGAAAAAAGTCATCATTCACAGTGTTTCTACCTTCAATGTAAACCCTCAGTGTCCAGATAAATTAGTTCCTTGTTGCAGTCTACAAGTGCACTGCTTCTGAATGTAGGGCTTCTCAACTGCAAACTGAGCAGGACAATAATCTAAAGACATTGATCTGCTGAATCAGTCAATATTAAGGAACTGAGGAATGAAAACAAGAAATATGAGTGCTTTCCTTCCATGTAGTATGTGTGACTGAGACAAATGTTTACCAGTCTTGTTTTCTGCACCCTGTTTGCCATGCACAACTGCAGGCTGGGTCCCAGAAAGTGGTAAGAGGAAGGCTGCTTCACCACTTCGTCCAGCCTGCTTTCCAGAGCAGTATTATCAAAGCCTGTGAGGTCTTCGGCAAAAAGACCATTTCCAGAGTGACTGTGTAAAGTTTATTATAACCCAGAAGGCCAATAAAACTTGATGGAGTGACAGCAAGAATGATGGAAAGACCCCACTGGAGGACATGTTATAAAGTGAATAGATGTGCCCTGAAGTATTTTTATTTCAATTCCACCTTTCCTAAAGGTCACTGTTCTCCATTTCACAAGAGAAAAAGAGGTACCCTCAAAGGGGTAGACATATGTCAGTGCTCTGAGTCACTTTAGTAGAACTTTTTAGAGACTGTCACTTGTTTCTCATTGGTGGCTTTTTCAAGTAAACATGTTTGAACTGCTTTCACATGTAAGATTTAAGATTGGGTTTTGATTTGCTAAGGGTTGTGTTAGAAGCAAGAGTATAAATAACTGTAAATACTTGGGTTTCGTTTTTCTCTATGGGATTTTTTTCGCTTGGTCTGTTTTGGCTTATTTTTTCCCCCTTTTTTCATATCAACTTCTTCATTCTTTTATTTAATGCTTTAAATATGCAGTCATATAAATTAGGCCAAAGCAGTTCACAACCTTTATTAAGTAAATGTGCAGTTTTGCCAATTAAATATTTCAATCTATCAGACTGATTTATTGTTAGACTCTAATCATTTTGGCTAAAATCATAACAGTTGAGTTAGGCAACAATAGCTTCATTTGTAATCTGATGAATGAAACAATATTGTCATAAGAAAATATCAATTGGCTGGAAAATATCCAAAGGCAAATCAAATCCAGGATCATGTCATTGACAGTGTCTAGCTCTATAGTCATGAAAAGGAAAGAGAAGGGAGGAGAAAGGAAGGAGATATCTTAAAATTTTGCAATGTCAACTACTGTCTTCTTCCATGAAAACATATGCATATATATGTTCCTGGAGCTCACCAGTCAGTGTTCTTGAGCTACTTTTCAAGGCAAAGGATAAATATATTACATTGCCTAAATTTATTCTTACTCTGATCTCAGAGAATTACATTTCAAGATGTTTCTAAGGCTTAACATTTCCTTCCTATTATTAACTTTCAGTATAATTCTTGATGTTTCTGAAATCCATATAAATGTTAAATCTCTTTTTCAAATTTCAGTTTAAATTCTTAGCCTCAATGAATCCCTTTGTCGTTTTTATGCAGATCAATGACAATAACTGAGTCTTGCAGCTTTGAAAATTCTTTTCTTTGTTCATAAGCACAGAATCCAGAAGGGGCTGTTATAATAATCTAGACTATCTGCAGCTATGAAGCCCATAGTGATTTTGCACAGCTTCTTTTTTGAATAATAATATCTTTCAAATCAGTCTTAATTAGAAAGAGTAAAGAATCAACCATGCTTTCCCCATTCCTTGAGTTACGTATTTCAGTCTAGCTTTCAGTTCCCACTCAGTCTTTAAAAAGAAATTATTGTGGTCCACATCTGATCACAGATTGCATTCAGCTTTCAGATGGGGTAATAGGGAAGCAATCATATAAGCCTGGAAGATTCCTCCTGTTTTAAAAATTGGTCCTGAATTTTTAGCTCAGTTTACACACAAACTAAAGTTTAGTATTTATCCTACTTTATACTGAGAGCAGTTTTGGATTTGTAAACACTATTCCTTCAAGTACAGTCTAATTTTCTGTAGTTCTTATTCTTAGGGTATTCTACTGTGGTACTATCTTTCCATTTTATCTTAATTATCTAATATGTGCTTAAGCCCCAGAAACTTAACATCTGACATAACTACGTAGAATGGTTCAACGATGCTGACAGGACTATCACTTAAATTATTAGAGACAGAGCTTGCTCCTACTTGATCTGGACTGATCAGATGTGTTGAATGCTGTGTATTTTCCTCTGTCAAGAAAACAACTCAACAAATTATAACTCATGGACTAGCAAGCTGACTATAACCCTTTTCACTGTATCTCCCTAATCTAGCAGCTTCATGCTGATTCCTTGTCTCTTAGGAACAGAGAAAATAAAAAACATAACTGGAGCTACCACTGTTTTGACCTTAGAAATCAAAGCAGACTCTGGGGTTTGGTTATATGTTTTGTTTTGTGGGATTTTTGGGGGGTGATGAGTTTTGGGTTTTTTTCGATTTTTGTTTTTGCAGGGGGAGAAAAATAGCACCATTCCCATTTTATTGGCTGCTGAAATTTGTAAATAAAAATTAATCCAAATCTAGGAAAAAAACCACTTATAACTATCAAATGATGTGTTTCCTTCCTGTAGCTGACAGATTTTTCATGCATAAGATTCCACTGTTGATGACAAATCACTCGTTATGGAAATACCAATGACACAACTAAAACAGTAAGTGAAAATATTAAAGGTAAAAATGTTTCTATAAAAAGTTTTTTTGTTTTCTCTCTAAGAAAGTGCTTGTAGATTAATCTGACAACAGCTATAATTGAGATGCCATATAAACATAAACATATTTTTCTTAAGGTTTTAAACTGGAACAACATTTCATCTACTTATTCTTGAAATTTATTACATACCGTATCTTTTTTCTGACTCCAAATGAGCAGCTTATTTTTAATGCATTGGATTCATCTGTGCTTTTGTATTTTTAATGTGAAGGTTAGAACAAACAAATCCAGTGCACACAGATGCCAATTTTAATATAATGTTCTCCTACTTCAGGGACTTCACTAGTTGTGTGGCTTACCCAGTAATGGTACTCTGACTTTGTAATTGACAGTAAATAATTCTCTTGCAGCCACGCGATTCCATTTACCGGAGGAAGCCATGCCATAATAAAGCCAATTCAATTTGAAGACAAAGTACTTCAGATATCTCAAATTTCTCTTCAGGAGCCAAATTAATACCACCTGCTAGACAGGGATAAGAGAAAGCTCTGATTTTTCAAGGTCATGTATTTCTTAGCATAGAGGTCTAGATATCATTTACAACATGCAAACCAAAAGGTCAAGAGGGATGAAAAATGGCCACATATAGAATCAATGAAACCCAGTCCGCAATATCTATAGTGGGCTATAGCTGCTCACAGGGCAATTAAGTTTCGATCTTTTCTCTCTTTGCCTTCTTCTAAGCCCTCACATCTTCCACATTGTTTTTTCCTTATGTTCTTATGATACATTATTAGCAAAAATTTCCTTCTAAAATGAATTCCTTATAATATTTATGTACCTGGATATATCATATTACAGTAAGTTTCATATGACAAAAATACTGTATATTAATATAGATCACTTCATACTTTAAAGCTTGAAGTCTAAAATGACTAGTGTTATGGCCTTTAAATACAAGCATGTCAGTGGTGAGCTGCAGTGACCAGCCCCAACATAATACATATGGAAAGAGCAAATAAGAGACAGCAGGTAATGAACTAGCTTAAAGTGAGCTCATCTCACTCCTTTACCAGTTAATCAAATTCTTGCCATGCTTCTTCAACATATATTGCTATGTACTCAGAATTACTTTCACCTTGGGAGGGCTGAACTGCAAAATTCAGGTATGCAGTCAACTAAACTCCTTTACAAAGCTGCCTGCATTGCCTAATTTGGGTAATAACTTCATAAATATCTATCTGGTCAATATTCAGAAACTGTGGCTTCCATGTGTTTTGAAAAAGATTGCAAAAAAGTTTCCAACTTTTTTTTTTCCAGAGTAGTTGCATACTGAATATGAGATAAATATTTTACCCCTAATCATTGTAATCATTATTCACATGAGCACAAAATAATTTAACTGCAATTCACAATAATTTTAAATCCTAAGGTAAGCCCATGTTTCAGAGTCAGAGTTACATGAATACCCATTAGAGATTAAGAAGGAGAAAATAAAAGCTTTTTGAGTTTAAAGACATTGCTTTGAACAAACAAAAAATCACCACAAAACAAAAAAAAAACCCAAATCAGCTCGTATTTTGCATACAAGACAAACATTACCCTTATCCAAAGACTGTCCGTCAAGTCCAGAATTTTACACTAGTCCTGTTGGTGCTCTCCAGTTACCCAACAGAATCTTATTTCCAATACACAGATATGAATGGACTTTGATTTATTTTTCCAGGGAGTCATCAATAAAAATACAAAGTAGTCAAAAGCACTCAGTCTTACCGACATATAAACTACACATTTTAAATTCACTTATCTTTCCTTCCTTATTCTCTATACTTTCAGGCTTGCTTTACTCTGTTTAATTATTTCTCTGAACTCAATGGATAAAACACTTGGCAAAGGCCCACTGTTATTATAAACTGTCAGAATATTTAATAAACATTTGCCCTGAGTTTCATGTGAAAAAAAAGAAAGGCCATATGAAAACAAATACAGAGATAGAAAGATTTTCACATCACAAACATTACACATTCTGTGTTTTCTGCTGACTGTATAGGGAGCCTGGAAAAAAATCCCTTATATTTCAGCCACCATTACAATGCACCACTACAAATCTCATCGTGCTGATTCAAGTGTGCTCTGAAATGTCAAATGAGCAGAAGTAGCTCAGCTGCCGCAGGTGTCTTCCATTCTCCTGCATCAACATTGAGCTATGTACTTTGGCACAAAAGGCATAATCTCTGGCTTTGCCTCAGCCAGCTTATACAGAAGTGGGAAGATCTGGCACTCAGCTTTGCAATAAGTGATGATATATGGAGATCTCTGTAACTTTTCTTTGGGATTCAGAAGTACAAATCCAAATTTGCAAGTCAGACTTACACAGCTGACTCATTATCATGACAGAAAGGGACTCCTTAGATGTCAAGAGCAGGAAGATAAAACACCAAAATGATTTTGTCACTGGTGGGCAAGTTATTGCTTTTTAGTCACATTTTCCTCTCCTTTTGTTGTGGTTTAGGTCGTAAAACATGCAGTTTGTTCACTCACTTCCCCCTCCTTCTTCCCCCCCACTGCAAAAAGGGGGGGAGGGAATAAGGAGAAGAATCAAAAGAATGTAACTCCCACAGGTTGAGATAAGAACAGTTTAGTAACTAAGGTATAACACAAATCAC